>JAGGAU010008371.1:0-34239 GCA_017657275.1 Termitomyces sp. T108 | reverse complement strand
CCTGATGCGCTGCACTCTGGCAGAGGAGTCCTTAGACTTGTTCTCTTTGGATTCCCCTCTGCCAGGTAATTAGCTACATTTCCTGTTGTATGGTACCATTTTAATACACTTTGGATTCCCCTCTGCCAGTTGTGTGACTTAGCCACAACCTCTGGAGGTCACCCTTACAGGAGTATGACTAACAATAATTAATGCTGAGTAAGGTCTGTGCATATGACTCATTGAAGGCTGACTACTAGAAGATGAAAGGGTTAGGGTGGGCCAAGTGGTTGATCAGGTGTGCTAGAGTGTGTGTATGTCATCAGACCTAAGCTTGGAATAGAGTCAAATTGATTCTCTGACAGCCAAGATTGGATGTAGATAGGTTTCCCATTATTTTAGGCCAGCATTAGTCTGGATTTTATACAACAGCTTTGAATTCATTGTTTGGAAGCTGTCTACCAGGCCATTAAGGGGGTGGGAGGGGGGTGGATCTTTCCATAGTTATTGTCTGAGTTCCTAAGGTGAGGGGGGGGGTACTTTGGCTATGACCTCGATACTTCCAGCTATGGTCCTGGTATGCCTATTTAGCTGCTATATACACATTTCAGGAACTTAAATGTCCTCCTACTACCAGGATGTGGTGCAGGTGTCAATTATCTTGCTTTTCCTCAGATGTCAATATTGTTAGTCACTCTGCACATGTGTTGTTGCTGATCTGCAATTGTATTGATTTCTCTCAAAAATAAGAACATCTTGTCATCATTCCATCTTCAGTGCTGTCTTGGTTCTATCATTGCTTCATTGTGATTATATAATATGATGTTTTGATTATATAATATAATGTTAGTACACTAATATGATGTTTTGATTATATAATATGATGTTAGTACACATACATGTGCAGAGCCTAACATCATACTACAAGACTTTTCTCACAAGTTCTTCTCTAGTGAATTTTGCCTATCTGGCCATTGAAATCCTTAGATTTGTTCTCTTCAGATTTCCCTCTGCCAAGTAATTACTGATACCTATTCTTGCTTTGGATTTCCCTCTGCCAATTGTGTGACTTAGCCACAGCCTCCAGAAGTTACCCCTACAAGCAGGCATTGGACAGCAAGTTGTTTGCTATGAAGCAAGACATGATAATCATGCTGCAAAGAAAGTTTCTAAAGAGGATGCAAGATGGACTTGGATCTATGATTTTATTAGCTGAAATGAAGGACAAGCAATCAAAAAGGCATGCAGCCAATGCCATCCTACCCAAAGAGAAGCATGAACTTTCTCACTCACAGGAAGACTCCTTGGACAAGTCCTCCCCTAGCTCACTACTTGCTTCTGCTAGTAGTATTATATACTCTAGAATCTCTAGCAAGAAGGAGTTTGTCAGGTTCTGCTGACCACGGGGGCTTAGACCACTGGGCAAATCCTTACTTAATGCGCACAAAGTCTACACGCACAACCGAAGGGCGGGCGTGGCGGTACGGACCAGGACTGAGGGGGAGAGGGTGAGGATAGAGGGGCCAAGACTGGTCCAGGAGACTGTCGAGGGAACTCTGGGGTCCGGGGACGAGCTCTGGGGCTTGGTATAAGTCCCGGAAGCGAGTGTGTAGACGGCCAGGGTTCAGACATGGGACTCGCTAAGTCCCAGGGCTAGAGAAAGATGGAGGGAGGGCGAAAGAGTTGAGATTAGAAGAGAGAAGAGACAAGAGACAAAATGGAGAAGAGAGAAGGAGAAAGACAGAGAGAAGCTTAGAGAGAGGCCAGAGATGGAAAACAAATAGATTGAAGACAAGACGAGGCAAGTATGAGATAATGGAAGAGCAGAGATGTGATAAGAGAAGTAGACTGAAACAATAACTGGGCAACTAGAGACTAGGGAATGGGCAATATCAACACTAACATACCAGATACTACACTACGGCTTATATATGAGGGGTGGGCATGCCCCAGGGCTCAGGCCTGGGCTCCATGGCAAGTTGCGGGGCAGGGGTTCATGCAAGGCATACTGGGGCTCTTGCTGAAGCCCAAGGACCATGCAAGGACGCGGCAGATGTCAGTGGCGTAAAGAAATACTCACAAAGGAGTGGCCTTGCTTTGGGAGTATGGGAGGTATGGACGATGCAGAGAGGCAAGGAGTCAACCAAAGAGGGGCATAGGGTGCAGGGTCCGGGCCGGTGTGATGCATTGATGTGAGGCGCGCAGGGACTGCCTAGTTTGGACGGGATAGTGTCGGGGATTGCCGGGGTCGGCATTGATGTGGCATTGATGGGCAGTGATGTGCCAGGGATTGCTGGGGTTAGCGCTGATGGTGGCGCAGGCGGTCAGGAATTGCCAGGGCGGTGTTGATGTGGCGTGCATGGGCGGTGATGGGGGCCAATGGCTGCTGATGGCCAGTCTTGGTGGTAGCAGTCTGGGCCCAGGGCTTTGTGGAGCTGGTCTGATGGCTTTGGATGTACCAGGGCAGGGGCCAGGATTGAGTACTGGTGGTGGTTTGGCGGGGCCAGCGGTGGTGGCGGTCATGACAGAGTTTCTACCTAGCCCAACCAGACCTGTTGGCATTGAATCAGGAAGAGTCACACTCCAAGAAGGAACAACACAGTTTTGGACTCTGTTTAAGAAGCATTCTTATCAATACCTCTTTGAACCCTAAAATTCTCAGCTCAACTTTGAGTGCTCTTATAGTATTTGCCCAAGACACCTTACATCATCTCCTTCAGCAACCACTCCCTCAAGCTACAAAGACTTGCACTCAGCACAAGCTGCCAGCTCACTTGGAAGGCAGCTCACCATTAGCAGTAATAAAGATGGATGACAATATAGTGACTAATATGGCTAGCTTCCAGGGAATGACCATCTTCAACAGTGGTTAGCTTGACATACACTTAGACATGAGTTCAACTGAGAACATGGACCCAACTCAAATTGAGTTGTAGAACAAGTTCTCCTTGGCAAAGCTCTGAGTATGCCTCTTTTGTAGCAAGTGTAAGCCAAATAGCCTCACAATGGTGGGCAAAACAAGAGCACTAATCAAGAGCCTGGTTAGGATTGATAGTGATATTGCTCTAGAAGTATTTCCCTCCAGAAAAGTGCACAGAGCAGAGAACACTTCTTGACACTCAATCATATATTGATCTCAGAGCTCTCAGCAAAACAAGTGGAAATCCTTGTCAACCTTGAGGTTGCCTTGACTAAAGATATAACAGTAATCTTTAAAGCCTTTATGGACTCTTGCCCCACCTTTGTCCAAATAATTTATGGTCTCACTTTCACTGACTCCTAGGAGGCTCATGGGGCAGTTACTAACCTAGTTATAGCCTGCTTCAGGGAATCTGAAGCAGTGATGAAACACATTATTGATAGCATGCCCATGCTTGAGAAATGCATTGCATACAACATATTCAATAACATTTCAGTCAAATTTTCAGAGGTTAGGGGGAGTGCTGCAAATAGGAGGGAGGAATTTCTAAGAATGGAACATATATCTCCAGCACTCATCCTTATCAAACAATGATCATATCAAGCTTATCCAGCTAATGTGAACCTGTGCTTTTTTCTCAGAAACTTTGGGTTTTGGTCTTGCACTAAAGGGCAAAGACACCCTACTCTGTGTCAACTGCAAATCCATTGACTATAACATGCCAAACTGCCCTTCCCCTGACCTACCAGGCTGGCTGAAATACAAGCCCACTGATGCACATAACATCCTAGTAATCCCTCTCTGAAGGCATACAGCAATGGTGACAGTGGACACCCATAATCAAACTCACAATATAGGAGCAGAGGCAGAGTCAGAGGTAGAAGTGGACAAGGGTCAGGTCACATCTCCTATCATGGCCACTGAAGTTTTTAGAGTTAACCCATACACCAACCACCACTACTTCAGCAAACACACCTTGTTAAGTATAAAACCAACTACACAGCATAAATAGAATTTAAGGTTAACCTTAACACACTCACTGAGCACTACTAGACTATACAAATGGGACTTTGTGTATCTAGATGTATTCCAAACAAAAGTGATTGACTAAAATATATTGGCCATATGTGATACATATAAGTCAAAAATGGGTTGAAAGACAAACAATGGCAGTCTATAGAAATTAGAGGAAGGTGCTGTGCAGCAGCCCTGCTTAAGCCTAGAGCCACTCATAAGCCACACCCATGTAGCTAGAAGCTGACTCAAAGCAACATCTCCCCTGAAAACTTGGCAAATGCTCCTACTCTGAGTGTGCATAGTTGGTGCCTTGGCAAGTCTTATCAACCACACTAACATATCAGAATAACATTTATGGTAGCTTACACATGTCATTGGTCACAGCTTCCTCTCTACTGGTAGGCCAAGTGAGCCTGCCACTGCTCTGGTTAACAACACCAGTGGGAGGGAGTATGGAGGTGGATCCTTAGCATTACAAAGCCTCATATGTGAGGAATTACAAGAAAATAACCTCTCTACAGCCTGAAATAGCCTTCTTGGATGCTAGAGACATTACACTTCACAATGTCCCCACTGAGAAAAGGAACTTAGCCATGGATATTACAGGATCTAACTACTTCATTATCCTGACACAAGTGAGAGAACCAGCAAGCCTCCAAATGGACTGCTTCACAACATCACAAAGATCACACAAAAATACAAGAGCCACACTTCAGCTAGCCCCACTCAATATGGAAGGTTTCTAAAGTACTCCTCCAGGTCAGAAACAAGGTAAAACCATGTAAAACAAGTTATATATGAGAAAGCAAAATAAGAATTCTTCTAATGCAGGAAACTCATCTCAACATGGAGCATAAAGATGATTTAGAAGGGTTTTTTTGGGAGGAAAATGAGTATCCTACATTCCCAAGACCATAAAAACCCCACAGAAAGAGGAGGAGTGGCCATAGTTCTAAAAAATAAATTCCAAGAACACAACAATGGTTGAAATCATTCCAGGAAGGGCAATGCTGGTATCTTTTAACTGGCACAAAGATGAAAGGATAAATATTTTCAACATTTCCACTCCTAATGTGACATAAATAGAGGAAAGCAAGAATAGTGACTTATGAACAGGTCTGCCTTGCTATTTTCATAGAAACCTCAGACAACAAGTTGACATGGTTGTAGGGGACTTTAATGTAGTTGAAAATGCTTGTAATGGATTTCCCACAAGAAATGATTCAGAGCAGGCAACAGAAGCACTTGACAAGCTGAAACAAGCTCTATATATAAAGGATGCTTGGAGAGATACCTTCCTGTAGAAGAGAATGTTCACATCTATGCAGGATGTGACCAGGAGACATAATAGCTACATCATCTTGTGACTGAGACATTATTTATTCTGGAAAACCCAGGACAGATCACCAGCTAACAATGGTCCAGATGTAAATGCTCCAATAGTGGGCAGGAGACAATACACCCTTGAAGATCATGTTATACAGGGCAAGAGGTTTAGAGTGTTTTCTATTCAATCAGGAGCTTTAGCATTGAAAAGAATGAGAACAGCTGAAGGAAATTGCATGAGTAACATTAACCCCCAAACAATCTACTGCAAATAAAAAGATGAAGTCTTGACTAAAGCTAAAGAACACAACAGAATAATAGTCCTGAAATATATTGCAGAAAAGAAAGCTCTGGAAACCATAAGGGACAACATTTTGTTCCTTCCAGACCTGGATGAGCAAGACAAAAGGGAATGACTCAGCTGATCCATGAAGGACCTAGAATTCTTGGAACTTAAGTACCACATGGCCCAATGTGAGAGGATTACTGTCAAGAATAAGCTTGAAAGCAAGACAATGTGCAAGTACTGGACCAAATC
This sequence comes from Termitomyces sp. T108, assembly GCA_017657275.1. Taxonomy (NCBI): domain Eukaryota; kingdom Fungi; phylum Basidiomycota; class Agaricomycetes; order Agaricales; family Lyophyllaceae; genus Termitomyces; species Termitomyces sp. T108. The sequence goes on along the minus strand of JAGGAU010008371.1, from coordinate 28,459 downwards.
AAACAAGCAGTCAAATTCTAGAGACATGATTGATGCTCTAAGAAAGAGGCATTACTTGCTCAATGAATCTGCCTATAAAGACAACTCAATAAAAATGGCAGAACTTGCCAAGGAATATCATAATGACCTACAACATTAATACAGAGATATCTCTAAAATGATAAAAAGAGGAAAAAATAATTAAAGTCTTAAACACTGTTAAAACATGCACATCTATAGAACAAAAGGAAGAACTGAGCAAAGGCATTGATGAAAAGAGAAGTGTTAGCAGCTCACAACAGACTCAAACAATGCCTCTGCACCTAGCTCAGATGGGATCCCCTGAATATTCTGGAAGTCATTGAACAGACAATTCATAAATGTCTCCAAACTCAATCAACAGGGTAGATCTCAGCACCAGACTTGCAACATATCATAATCAAACTTTTTGGAGGATGTATGAGGATATCTAACAACATGGGATAGAGGATGACTCTGCCTCTGCAGAAGGCTGGATGTGCCCTCTTTATGAAAAAAATGACTATATGGACATAGCAAACTATTGGCCTATCACTTGCTTCAATACTGGCTATAAACTGTTCATAAAAGCTCTAGCAACTTGTTTTTTAAGGATAGTAACAAACTTAATCCACCCTATCCATGCAGAATTCATTCCTAGACAAAGTACTGCAGAGCAGGCCAAGCTAATCAGAATGATGTCACACTATATGGAAGCAAAAGTGTAAGGGCAAGGCTAAATGTCTGCAGAACTCCTTCCACAGAGCCAGCAATGCAAGCGTCAAGCGAGAGTCAGGCGGGCACAGAGGCAAGCAAGAGTCGGGCAAGGGGCAAGCTGAGCTAGGCAGAGGGTTGGATGTCGCTAGAGAGCTTACAGTCGATTCGGTGGATAGGCCAGAAGAACACTGCTATTGTTCAGCCTGGGGATATTCTATCCACAGGCTGCCTATATATACTACATCGGTGGCTGTGTTATTACTAATACTGTTTACTAATCGGGCCCCGGTATGTAATGGAGTATGACTAACAATAATCGATGCTGAGTAAGGTCCATGCATATGACTCATCAAGGCTGACTACTAAGAGACGGAAGGGGAAAGGGTGGGCCAAGCGGCCGGTCAGATCTGCTAGGGAATAGGCGTATCGTTGGACTAAGCTCGGAGTAGGGTTGGACACGGTCCGGAAACCGGTCCCCTGACAAAAAGAACAAAATGACTTAATAGTGGCTCTTAATCAAGAGAAGGCCTGTGACACAATTGATCAAGGTTACTTATAGTGTATACTTGTTGCCTTTGATATATCAGTAAAATTTATCAAAAGAATCAAGTCTCTATATAAAACTGCTGAAACCAGAATCATGATAAATGGCAAGCTAAACTCATCATAAAGAATTACCAGAGAGTTAGACAAGGTGACTCCATGTCATGCCTCCTGTTTGACCTAGCAATTGAGTTACTGGCTGCCTTCCTGCAAGACTCAGACCTCAAAGGATACACCATACCAGGACAGGCAAAGAAGCTAATAGCTACCCTCTTCACTGATGACACTACCATCTTTCTGTTAGCCAAGGATGACCTGGACTTGTTGAATGGTGCATAGCTTTTGAAGCAAACTTTAATACCTCAAAAACTGAAATAATTCCGATAGGCTCACCTAAATTCTAAGAAGAAGTACCAAAGAAAAGATGGATGAGACCAGGGAGGCCTAGGATTCCCACCAACATATGCATCATTAAATAAGGAATGTCAATAAGGATTCTTGGTGTGTGGTCTGGCAATAACTTAGATATATTAGCACTCCCTCAACAAACTTATTTGAGAAGATTAACAAGTGCCTCAACAAGTGGGAGAGAAATAACCCAACCAATCAGAGAGATGTCTAATCATTCAAATAGTGATAGCAGGCATGACACAATATCTTACTCAGGTTCAGGGCAGGCTTTTCTTAGTAGAGAACTTATTGTCAAAAAGAGTAATAAAATCATGTGGTCAAGTAAATGCTTGCTGGTCAATAAATAAATGCTGTTAAAACTACTTAGTGAAGAGGGTAAAACCCTGGTGGACATTAAGACTATTAACAAGCCATAGACATAATATGGCTCAAGTCATATCTAAGTTTTAGATGTGATTGCCCTGTATGGGCCTATATAGCAGATGTCTTGATGGTGACAAACACTCCAAAGGCAGAAAATAAGATTGAAAATAGCATCGAAGTCAGCCCTTTTCTTCAATCCTGGAAAATTAAAGCCTCCACAAGATATGAGTTCTGTTGTGACATCACAGATCTGACCTAGTCTGCAAAGATTTTTAAAATAAGATCAGAAGGACTCTTTTAGCAGAGAAATTTTGAGAGAATTACTGATCTGGTATCACTTTGCAGCAAACTCAAAACTCAGGAGAATAAGTAGAAGAAAAGTAATAGAGTGTTTGTGAATGAAGCTGTAAGGGGATGCTCCATGCTGAAGCTTTGACTACTCAAGCCCACCACCAAGAGGAAGCAAGCATTGAGCAGGCATAGCAGCTGGCAGCTGGCAGGCAAGAGGAGAGGCTGCTGACAAAGGGTGGAGCAGGAGGGCAAGGACAGAGGATAAGGTTGTCACTGATGAGCTTACAGTCAAACTAGTGTATACACCCAGAAGCAATGCTATTGCTAGTACTGGGGATATTTCATCCCCTAATCCTATTTATATACTACATCAGACACACTATTGTTGAGAAACAACATCACATAGGCCACACATATCCTGCTACATATATTCTTTTCTCAATTTACGTTCTTTTTTCACTATTACCATTTATATTATGTTTGCTGCCACCACTGCCACCCACATGTTGCAGCTGTGTTTTTTTTCTCTGTTTGCTATGATTTATTCAAACCTTATTTTTCTTTGCATCAATATGTGCACAAGTATGACATACCCTCAGTTGTTCTCTTACACTCTGTTGAGACATCTGAGGGTATGTATTTTTAGTTACTTTTACACACTACTCGTTTACTTATTCTTCTCCCTGTAGATATTAATATTATCTTGTATCTACAGGTCAATACAGTTGTTCTCTTATACTCTGTCAAGACATTGTTATGACCCACTCCTGGAGCTCACCCACCACCCTGGGGACAACACCACCGACACCCCCTACTTCCCCGGGACAATGCCAACTGCCCCTGCCGCCCATCATGACGCTGCAACAGGCCACGGTGACACCTGTCACTCCTGGGTTTGCTGCCCCCTCGACCCTGACACCTGGCAATCACCGCGACCCTGGAACGTCCCACATCAACCTGGAACCTCCCACAGCACAGGCTGCCCTCAGACAGATCACCTTGGCATCCCCCGGCGATTACTCTGGTGATCACGCCCAACACCCACAGTTACGGCCCAACCGCCATCACCTGCATCACCCAGCGATCACCCCAGCAATCATGCCTGACACCTGACATGGAACCAGGCTGAGCCCGCCACCCTGGAGTCCACCCCGCAGAGTATTTAAGGCCTATGTAGACAACCTGTACATTAGTGTTGATATTGAAAACTATCTTGTCCCAATCTCCTTCGCCTCATACTATTGTATCTCACCTTGGTCTCTCAAGTCTACTTCTGTCAACTCCCATTCTACCTTCTCTGAGTCTTTTTCCCTTCTCAGTCTATTTCCTTTGCTCTCCGTCCTTGACTCATTCTCCTTGTTTAATCTCGTCCCGTTTTTCATTCACCTTTCTTGTCCCTTTTACCCTTCATGGCTTGTCTTGCCTCAGCCTTGCCTCGCCTTTCCTGGACCAAGCCTGAACTCACTTCAGTAGTCCCAGACCCACGCCTTGTACCCCCGGAACCCTGGCACAACCCCAGACTTACTCCCACAGCCTGGACCTAACCCCCTTACTCTTCTAACAGCCAGATTTACCTGCACTAGTCCCGGAACCAACCCCGGACCTTGTATTCACATAGGACTTCGTAACTGTAGCTACCTTGAGTCCACCTCGTAAGGTCTCGCTTAGGAAGAAGCCCCCGCAGTTAATGGAACCTGACAGACATCTGAGGATATTAATATTATCTTGTATCTACAACTATGACTATGACATAATGACTAATAGAGCTGGTATGTACTAAGCACTAATGAGTAAACAATAATCAGCATGAGTAAGCTAGCCAATGACATAAAGCCCTGCTAACAAGTAGAGTGGGTCCAAAGACCAGCTGATCTGTCGGATGATGATGCCAAGATAGGAGGGGAGCCAGGTAGAGCTGGAGCGGTCCAGATGGTGGCTAGATAGGGGTGCCAACATCAACACAGATTAAGCAAGGCTAGAGTGGATGGTCTAAGGACTTGTCCCCTGACAGAAGCACAAAATAGTAAAGGTGGAAGATACTGAAAAGCTAGCAAGCTCCAAAACTGATTCCAACTACCTGGACTCAGATGAATGTGAATGTAAAAGTTGCATAGCAGTTGAGAATTTGTGTAAATGCCTCCACCCACAGTCCTGCATTGAAAAGACTAAAAATAGATTAAATACCCTTCCAAGCAAATGCAAACCATTCAAAGGTAGTCTTCAATGTGCACATAACTACGGAAGGCCCAATAGCAAATATTTTCTGCATCTTCACTTCAGAACAGGTCTGCAATGAGGTGTATATCCCTCAACTAGTTGAAATAGCCCTTTTCCCTATAACAATAACTACTTGGGGTATTAAAAGTCATCTAGAGAAATCTTTGGGAGGTACTTTGTTGGAAGCAGGGTCAGAAGCTACTAATAGAATTAACCTTAGTGTGGGTGAAAGCAATAAAACCGACCCAGAAGAAGGGTGTGCACCAATCAAGCTAAAATTATGGTCTAAAACAACCATCAAGTCACTGACTAGGAACTTGAGCACCAAAGAAAATTCCAGCTTTTTGAACACCAAGAACTCAGGACTACTTAGAATAGTAGTCAGGCACCTGCACATGAACTTGGCCTCCATAACATTATATGACATAACAGATACTTAGCAGCCAAATCCAGAGCAGAAGGAGCCCTAGCAAATGACAAAACAATGGTCCTTCTTTCTATCCCACTAGAACTACACCTCTCAGGAGCAAGGCTCTCTGGAATCACTCAGGCCTTAGCATACAAGACATTGAGGAAAACCACCTGCACACCCATTAGAACAAGAACCACAAAAGTAATGAGAGAGAGATAATTAACTGAGTGGGTGTGGGTGCTGAGAACTAAAAAGAGCCCACAGAAAAACAAGTCTAGGCAAGCCTCTAAAACAACAACTTCATTAAACCTATGAAAGCCTTCTGTGAAAATACATGCATGATGTGTACAAAGTGGGTTCTTATTGGATCAAACCTAACATGAAACCTGAGCTAAAGGACTGTATCTGGTGCTGTCATAATGGTGCAGTAGAATCTATGAACCACATACTAGCAGAGTGCACTTGTGTGGAGCAAAGCTGTCAAGGGACTTCTATTTTGGGACCTTGAGAATTGTCCTGGGGCAGTCTGGAGATTTCTGGACTTCTATTTTGGGATGTTCCAGAGCAATTTCCATTTTGGGACCTCCAGAGTTGTCCTGGAACAGTCTGGAGATTTCTGGACTTCTTCCAGGGTTAGGGTTCAGGTGTGGTCATGCTATACAGTACATTCCCATGCCTCTGCACCTGTGCCTGATGTGCTGCGCCCTAGCAGAGGAGTTCTTAGACTTGTTCTCTTTGGATTCCCCTCTGCCAGGTAATTAGCTACACTCCCATTGTATCATACTGTTCTAATACACTTTGGATTCCCCTCTGCCAGTCACATGACTTAGCTGCAACCTCTGGAGGTGGCCCTTACAAAAGCATTGTCTGAAGCCTTGTAAATGAGACATAGAAGAGAAAAACAGGATATACTCTCCCAGCACAAAGTATGAGCTCAATTCTAGGATATGTACTTGCAAAGGTTTATAATGAGAATGGGTGCTCATCCCACAGTTATGCAAGACTTTTAAGGCTGCTGAAACCTGAGGCCACTCATTTAATATAAAAACTTCACTGCAAGAGGATAATATGAAACAATGACATCCCACATTCATGGGTCAAAAATATAAATAGATGGAATAAACAAATACTAAATAGAGCTGAAAGGCACTTTAAGTTAATCAACAAGGAGCTAGGAAGCAAAGCAATACTACTTCTAATGACTCCAAAAAAAACTCTACTCACCTGGCAAAGGAAAATCAAAAGAGCACAAGTTTTAAGGTCACCTAAAGCCAGGAATCCAGAAAATGAGCTGGCAAATTATGTGATATGGTTATGTGAATGTCACATGGAATTTGAGTTATTAGTCTATGTGGGCTCCCAGTATAAATATGGAAAGTAGTTAATAGAGTGAGAGAGAAGGTTAAGAGTGAGACTTTTGAGAATCTGGTGTATTGTTCAAGGTTCTTCCAGTGTTTGCAGGCAAATAGATACTATTTGGTTGCCCTAGCTCTTTTGCACAGATCCCAAAAAGGAAAACTGCACTCAAGCCAGCACAGGCAAGTAAACTATGAGACAAGTGCATGTAATAGTAAAACAGTAGATAAAAGAAACAAGAGTAAGAGGGGTAAGTGGATGAAGGGTGGGAGAAATAAAAAGTTGAGTCCAAATGGACTGACAAAAAGGATGCAGGATGTAAGTATTCAAACAGACCTGACAAGCTCTATGTGAGTGGGGAAAAGGATGCAAAACAAGGAAGCAAGAGTTGAATGCAAAATTATATACTCTATTCATAACAATGGGCCATTGTCATAGTTAATAACAATTGGGTTATTATTGTAGGTGCTACAATGCAATGTAATATGTCAAGAAGAGTGGATGTGTCATGTGTAGTGCAATTGAACAAGGCTTGCATTGCTTATATAGACATTTATCAAAGGCTTTTGATTGTCATATATAACAATGCATGGCATGTCACAGGCACATAACCTGTGGTCTGTCATGCTGGTGCACCAAAAAACTCAGAAATTGTCTTAATTTAATTGCTATAAAAGTCATAAAACTGCATCTGGACTAGGGTTGCATAAAAAACTTCAAGAGGAGTAACTTACTTGGTAATTTAGCAGTCCAGAATTTCAGGCTTTTTTACAGGGTATCTTACCTGTAATTTACCCTGCATGTGACAGGAAATAGTTCAGCCAAGATTTGATCAGAGTTACTCAGTTAGCACATTCTTTGACAAATCTTTGTATGCTGAACAGATCTTTGTATCAACTACTAAAGAGACATAGTGAAGTCATTATCATTATCATCCTCTGTCCTAAGATCCAGACCCTTCTCATTCTGCATTGCCTTCTTCAAGACCTGCTTGGTTCCACCTTGTAAGATTGACTTCAAGGATGCAGATGACATATTGACAATTCCTCATTCAAGAACCTCTAGCAGATCAGCATTTTTGCTAACATCTGGCTGGGTGTCTAGCTAGGCATCACATTGTTCATCATAAGCATCCATTCCTTCCACAGGAGTTTCTTGATGCTTGACTTGCAGAAACCTGGCCAATGGCCATGGATTAGTACCTTTTTGTATTTGCTACCATATACTAGCATGTGAAATAGCCATCAAAAAGCAGAGCCTCAAGAATACACACCTTTTTTGCACTGTAGAACTGCCTGATTTGTATTATAGCCACTATTGACTCAATTGAGAGCTGATTTCAGAGAGCAGGAGTGATCCATGTGAAATTTTAAACAGTATGTTCTTCAGCCATGGAATTGGCATGAACTGCATGAATTCTTAGAGCAAGAACCTACAATAAAGTCTTGTCAAACACTCAATACTGAAGAGAGGTTCAAAAAATTGTACCAGTAGAATTTGACCAAACTCTTGATCTTTGAGAGATCTCCACCACAACATGATCCCTTGCTGTTTAGTGAAAGCTTGATTGTATGGAGGCTGACAGCATCCATATTTTTATATCTCCTCAAGGAATTGAGTCTTGAAGGTCTTGGCATGGCCTTTCCATCAGGTCAAAGCAGGTTTGTTGCTATGGAAGATCTTCTTCTGTGAAACTTTAGAAAGGAACTCTGTTACACAACAAAATATTGATGGATATAAGACACCAGTTAAATCAGTGTGTTTCTCAGTTGCTTGTCAATGTTTGAACTTGAACAAATCTGAGTCAAGATAACCTGTCAGAGATTATTTGAGTACTTGTTCAAATTCATGAAGCACACCAATACTAACCAGGGTGAAGATAGGCAGCAGTGAGTTGATGGAAGCACATGACTAAACACATGACCTAGTAAATTACCTCCTCTCACTGACCCACCAGACCCCCCCATAATTTACCTATAAATAACCAGTAAATAACCGGTAAAAAATAAAGCAGTAAAAAACATCAAGTTTTTTATGCAACCCTAATCTGGACAGCTTGAGGGAGTGTCATATGACCCAATTACATCAGCCTTCATTGAAACAAATGCTGATTAAGCCTCTTGAAATATTGGAATGGAGGTCAAGTCCCTTGTTTTAAATGTACCCTCAAGTTCCCCAACTTTCTGGTGGCACATGTTGTTTGACATTAGGGGCAGGGCCTTAAACAAGCCCATGACCTATCTGGCTCCCAGCTGGCTGCCTTTTTGGTTGGTTCAGCTGATAGTGAAGGCCAATGTTTTGTCACTATCTGTTGTCCCCAATGGTTATTGACTATGCTTATGGGCATTATGCTCAGGACACTTCTGAGGCACTTCTGCATGGCACTAATACTGCTCAATGCTCTTGTCCAACCCAGGGGAGATGAACACTGTTTATTGAGGTGATAAACCTAGAGGTGGGGCTGATGTCAGGGGACCGGTTTATGGACCATGTCCAACCCTACTCTGAGCTTAGTCCAACAATACAGTGGCTCAAAAAATTGTTCCAATGTTTTATACTTTTTGAAAGATGACATTGGCATGAAAGATTAAAAGCATCTAAAATTCTGATTAAATCATGTAAAATACTATGGCATCACAGCGACAAATTGCATCTTAGCTTATGTAATTTAAATCAAAACTGAGTATGCCTACTCCTAGCAGATTCAACTGGCTGCTCAGCCCACCCTTTCTCCTTCTGTCTCTTAGTAGTCAGCCTTGATGAGTCATATGCATGGATCTTTCTCAGCATTGATTATTGTTAGTCATACTCCATTACATACTGGGGCCCAATTAGTAAACAGTATTAGTAATAACACAGCCACTGATGTAGTATATATAGGCAGCCTGTCAATAGAATATTCCTAGACTGAACAATAGCAGTGTTCTTCTGGCCTATTCATTGAACAGACTGTAAGCTTTTCTAGTAATGTCCAGCCCTCTGCTAGCCCTGCTTGTCCCTTGCTTGACTCTTGCCCACCCTCATGCTCACTCAACTCTTGCTTGTCACTTGCACTGTTGGCTCTGTGGAAGGAGTTCCACAGACATCAAGTGTTCCCCTTACAGTTCTTGATTGCATAACAGGTTTTGTGACAACCTGCATGACTGTGATGAATATTCATGAAAAATTGCATGATGAATCATGATGAAACATGAGATAAATTGCAGTTGAGTGGAGGTGGTGCTAGCAAAGTGCACTGGACTTCCTCTGTGAGGGGGATTTTCAGATCTGAACCTTCGGTACAGAGAGCCCCTATACACTCTCTGATCCAAAAGTACAATGCTGATTAGATCTTCCCCTCCCCCCAATGTAGGGACTTGGTGTATCACCATGTTACTTATGTATAAGTCATGCAAAAACACAATGGAAAGTAGGGCATCACAGACATGCTGTACTAAGTGACTACAGTAATGATTTGTGACATCCTGGGTTGGTCATATATGACAAAGCTTCCTCAACAACCAAACCTGTGAAGACTAAGCCTCCAATAGAGCTTTGTTGAACGAGTTTGGATGTTGCTCATGACTCTGACTTTCTATCTCAACAGGTCGATCAGTACAATATGGGCATCATGATTGAGTTCAACATAAGCAAAGTTGACAGAGTAACTCAAAATGTTGTTCCATATCACGATCTACGCAACCCCAATTTTCCATGCGCTAAATTAACATGATATGCTTGGAGAACGTCATTGTAAAGATTGTCTTTCCCGTGTATGACTTGTATCGTCTTCTTTGTGACACCATGCAGGGATTCGTCCATCGCTTGTGGCTGGGTAGGCCGCACGACGCGTTCAAAGAAATCAAAGGGTTCTTCGGCTTCTCGAGGTGACAGCTTTGGATCTATTTCAACAGAACCTTGGATAACTGATATCAAGGAGGAGCGTCAAAAATTGTCAATCATGGCTTGTCTCTACATACCCGGGCGCAAAAGACGAAAAACTTTGTCGAAATTACCCTCGTCTATGTCTGCTAGAATATGTTCTTTTTGCGCTCTGATCTGTTTGTAGACCCCGAGGATAATGATCAGGAAACTAAGGAATCATAATTGACCTTTCAGGTTCTGAGATCGTACCCTTAGTCTAAGGATCCTCGTACCGTGTGTATGCGACATCAATCCTGGTATGATGGAATTCAACAGCTTGTTGCTCAGTGCAATCCCCTCGAATGGAGGCAGCAATGGTACTCGCGGCGGAAAGACTCCCATTGAAGGCAAGATGAACACCCGTGGAAAAGAATGGATCAATGAACCCTTTTTGATCAATAGAATTAACTTGGTTCGTGTCCGTCCCTTGACAATCACACGCACCTCCTGCATCGCCGACAATGCGATAACCAGGTCCTGCATGATAACAAGCCCAATAACTGTAGTCGGCGGTAGACTTAATTTCGCTCGTCAGTTCAGCCTTCTTCAGAAGTTGCATTAGGCCGGGGGCTCGAGCTAACTGATCAATATAAAGTCTCTTAATTGACCTATCACCATCGTTAGGTCGGGCTTTCTTCTCTGTGTAAGAATCCTTGGATATCACGATTCCGACAGATGTGGTGCCATCATGTAAAGGGATATACCAGGCCCAGCCAGTCTCATCTATGATGTGAACTATTCGCTAGGTTTGTCAGCGTTGATATTGAATATTTACTTGCCTGTCAATGCCTCGATCCAAGGTGCATTTTCTCTGTCCGTTCCTTGTGCATATAGAATTCCACCTGTCCAGTATCCCCAAAACGCCATGTTCGTTAGGGAATTCGTGAACCTCCGATTCTTCAAGTATTTTGTGGACATCAGTCCTGTGCGACCAGAAGCATCGACCAGGTATTCAAATTTGATCTCTTCTCCTTTGTTACCCTTAGATTCATAGATGGCAGACACGGGCCGTCCATCAGAAAATTTGATGTCAGTAACCTTGACTCCTTCAAAGACTTTAACTCCTGAGGCGGATGCATGGCGTAAGAGAAGCTCATCGAACTCGGAGCGAATCTGTTGGAGAATATTCCAGGTTAGCATTGTAATAAACAAACAGAAAACCGACTATTGCCGTACCACATTCCAAGAAGCATTCTCAGGGTCTGATTCAACAAAATTGGCGTCTGTAGAATACATTGCCAGTGAGTCATGATCACCTGCATCAATTGTATCTTACAGGCTTCCATAGTTCCTTGCCGAAGCTTGACCGCGCCTCCAGGCTGGGAAATCGCAATGAAACGACATACCGACATGCGTGAAGTGGAAGTCTTACCTTCCTCAAAAAGGCGTGATTCTTGATGAGTGCTTCAGCACCAATCAATGCTAGAAAATAGCGGCACGAAGGAAGCATGGATTCGCCGACGTGGTAACGGGGGAAAACATCGCGTTCGATGAGAGTGACGTCAAATCCATCTGGTAGCCAGATGCATTCATCAATTTGAAATTCTATGAGCACGCGTGCAGATGCGAACCGACCTCTTGCCAATGCAGTAGCAGCATAGGACCCAGCAGGACCTCCTCCAATGACCAAGATTTTTGTCCAGGTGGGCTATGAGAGTTGAGAGACTTAATCCGTGTAGCATTGATACAAGCAACGGCTTACTGGCGTCAAAGGCTGAACCATGGTAGAAGACATGCTGGGGCGAAGCACGAAGAATCCATGCTTTTATATCGTGGTCCTTCCTTTCCAATTTGTGCTACAAGTTGGAACAAGACTCGTCAACAACCAGTGATTGATTGTTCGTGACGAATTTGGGACTCCTGATTGATAGCACGGCCTCCGAAAACTCCTCTTCGGGAATACCCCAAGTGGCCTGCTAACAGAGGAGGCAAGCCAAGAGGAAATACCAGATGGTGGGTAGAAGGTCCTGTAAAAAGGGGAAAAGGGCGCATAAGGTCATATATAGACACCTTGCCATCACCTTCCGAAAGATTTACGACAGCCGGGAGCTGGGACTTCAAAGAACCCACACTTGTCTCAAGTTTAAAAGTTTAAATTATGAGAAATCGAGCACACGACCTCGATTTTTCCAGACCTCGGCGAAAATCTTTCACTGAGTTGAGAGAGAGTTGTCGACAGATTAAAAAGCCATAAAACGTCCTATAAATAGTTCCGATGAAGGATCTATGTTGTTCCTTCTTCAGGATAAGTAATGGATGACGGACAGATCTATTTGGAGAAACCCGTTCTCGGGACATGGGCCGTTTGGTAATTTCGGCTTCCGTGACGACATCCACATTCAATCATACAATACTTCTTCGTCGTCGAGCTTCTGATGCTCCATCTGCCTCTAGAGCAAATCTCTGGAGTGGCCGATCAAATCATGTAGCTAACGGAGTTTCAACAGTCTCGGAGTATTCCACGTCTCCTAGAGCTGGTCACTTCAAAGGGCAGAAGTTCTGGTTTTCTCGCCTTAATGGAGTGGGGTCGAGTTGGGTTGTATACAAAAAGAAACGGGTGGTGTGGTGGAATATCATATCTACCATCCATGCCAAACGATTCATTCTCATGGCTACTTTATCAAACCTTCTGTGAACCAGGATGTCACTGTGCAGTTGCTTTACGAGACAAAAACTGGGGACCGAGGAATGACACTATTTGGGTTCAAAGTCTTGATTTTGGCATACACAAATCTGTCTGTATCTAATACATAAACACGGTCCGTATTTGATAGATAGTGGAAGAATCTCGCGTCGGGTTGAGAAGACGATTGGGCGGCGTCGGTACCTCGGATATACGGACATGTGGTTTTGGTGGAGCTACTGCGAGGGTATACGTACGAATGACCTCCGCTACTCCATCCCGTTCACGGAAGCGGTCGCCATATCAAGACATATGTGGAAGCTGTACTACAATCTTCCGAGCACAGCTTACTTCCTCTCAGAACCAGCGACTCGGGGTGATGATCATTACCGGATATAAATTAAAAAAAAAAGAAAAGAAACTCTATGTAGTGCTGGATTACGACAAGTCATTTCTATCGACTTGAAGTCATTACTAACCCGGAATCAAAATGTACAATCTCAACAAAAAAGGACAAACAAAGAGGAGAGCAGGAGAGAGACAACTCGGAGAGAAAAACGCAACAAAAACCATCAGACAAGCACCATGAAGCCCTGCTGCCTGCACTCTAATACCTATGCATCTATACACCCGCATGAGAACCAAAAGCCAGCGCACGAGGTGAAAAAAAAACACTCACCTCCTCCCTCTCCCTGCCCCTCATAACGCTCGGCTCGGACCCTTTGTAATATATATCCGTCCATAGATCCTCGGCGTCAGGCTCGGCACCCGCCTTGGCCTCCTCAACCGCCTTGTCGACCTCGGCTTTCGCCTCCTTGTCGAGTTGCTGCAGGCACAGGCGGGATCAACACACGATGCATACCAAAAGAAAGAAATCCCACAAACCTTGAGCTCCTGCTCGGTGGCAAGGCCCCAGTCCTCGATGTACCGCTGCAGCCCGCGGATGGGGTCCTGCGTGCTGCGCATCCGCTGCACCTCCTCGCGCGTGCGGTACGTCGTGCCGGGGTCCGACATGCTGTGTGGGTGGGTGTCAGCGTCCCGCGCGGAGACGGGGGAGGGAGGGGGGGACGCACGAGTGCCCGCCGTATCTGTACGTCACGAACTCGAGCAGCAGGGGCCCCTTGCCCTCGTCGACGGCCCACCTGCGGGCGAACTTGACGGCCTGGAGGGACGCGATGATGTCCATGCCGTTGACCTGCACGCCGGGGATGGTGTCGCCGCGCGTGAAGTACTCGGTGTTGGACGAGCTGCGCGCGGCGGACGTGCCCATTCCGTACTTGTTGTTCTCGCAGATGAAGATGGTGGGGAGGTTCCATAGTTTTGCCTGGTGGTGTTTGTATAAGCAAAAGACAGAGAAGGGGAATAGAGACAGCGCACCATGTTGTATGCCTCGAACACCTGCCCCTGGTTGCTCGCACCGTCTCCGTACAGCGCAAAGGTCGCCTGCTGCTCGTCCATGTACTTTTGGGCAAAGGCGACGCCGGCGCCGACGGGGACCTGTGCACCGACGATGCCATTCCCGCCGAAGAAGGTGGGCGTGAAGATGTGCATGGAGCCACCCTTGCCTGAGGACATGCCGGTCTTGCGACCGAGGAGCTCGGCGAGGACGCCAGTGACTGTGCCGCCGCGGAGAACAGCGAAGGGGTGGCAGCGGTAGGCAGTGATGACGCGGTCGTTGCGGTGGATACCGTGCTCAAGGCCGACGGAGACTGCTTCCTGTGGTACGTGAGCCGCACAGGACTGGTCTGTAGCACACAAGAACGTACCTGGCCAATAGCTAAATGGCAGAAACCGCGAATGAGTTTGGCTTTGTAGAGGGAATCGGCGGCCATCTCCATGCGGCGGACGACCTGCATCTGCTTGTACATTGTGAGCAGCTGGTCCTTGGTGACCTCGACGTCGAGCTCGGGGACATCGCAGCGGTAGGAGCGGAAGGAGTCTGGGTGGAGCTTGACTTGGAAGGGTGTGGCGTTACCTTGCGGGGGCGTGGACGCGAGCTGGGTCGAGTCAGCGCCAGTTGTGATGCTGCGTGCGCCACGCAGACGGACGAGTCGTAGTCGGGCAAACATGTTGGAACAATCCAGTGACGTGCCGCAATTTTGTCCTGGGGCACTTGTTTGGCGTCCTCACCAACATCAAACACAGGCTCATGGCTTACTTCTCTGCACACGAACCTAGACTCTGCACTTCACTGCCTCCGGCTCATACAGCTTTACTTCTTGATGATAAGACTGCAGCTAATTACTGACGGACTTGGAATATACATAGGCATAATACAGATGGCTAGGTAAAGAATACAGTCATGAGGTGCAGCCTTCTAACAGGCTGTTGCTGTCTCTGAAAATGAAGTGTTACATTCTGGACTTCGTGAGTGAGAGGATC
This sequence comes from Termitomyces sp. T108, assembly GCA_017657275.1. NCBI lineage: Eukaryota > Fungi > Basidiomycota > Agaricomycetes > Agaricales > Lyophyllaceae > Termitomyces > Termitomyces sp. T108. The sequence goes on along the minus strand of JAGGAU010008371.1, from coordinate 13,244 downwards.
ACTGATCGTTGTGTCAGAGTTTGAGTGCAGCGAGAGGTGCGTAGCATAGATTACATAATTACATAAATATGTGGTGCTACTGTCATTTGTTAATTTAGTCTTTTGTTGCATTTGTCTTCACCAGTCAGCATTGTTTCCACATGGCCTCTACTTTCATACTCTACAACAAGCTTTCGGTGTCCTATCTTTGACACTTTTTAGATTGATTATCCAGTTACCTTGATTGTCTTTGCTTCATTGCATCAGTGCGGGAAGTCTTTCACTCCCAAGATGGTGAGTGCAGTTATTTTTCCATCCTTTCTGGCCTCTCCCCCCATCTGAACGGTAGGAATCATGCTGACTCTTGTTTGCAAATTGTTCCAGCTCTGGTTGAATTCCTGGGAAATATGTAACATACTTGCATCCTTCCTGGCTGTGCAAGCCCTTTCCTTTTCTTTCATCTCATGCAAAACCTTTAAGGAGTGTGTCCTTCATCTGCTCAACGCAACAACGCAACAAAGTTCTCTGTGGGCTTTCAGCTTCTTGCCATCTGAGTCAGGCTCAGGTACGGTGTCTTCTTCATCATCATCTCTCTCAGGTTGCTTGACATTAGCTTTTACCTGCCTTTTGAGGTATACTTTACCTCTGTCGTTGGGCCTCTGGGGTTGCTTTCAATTCCTTGGTACAACTGTCCAGAATCTACTGTAGTACCTGAGTGTTGATTTTGTCTCTTGCTAACTGGACATTGCCCCAGTTGCTGGGGTCAGTTCCTTTGCCTTTTGACTTCAGAAAGCTTTCCTCAAGACTAATATTTTCTGCATCCGTCAAGACTGCAGCAACAGCTATTTCATTATATCTATGCAGGCCATCTCTGGCCTGATTTATCATATGGGTTTGTTCCTCCAACATCCCTTCTTCCTCCACCCTTGTTCATCAATGAGGTGGGTCATCCGTCCCATCTCATGGGGATTCACTATCTGAGCGGGAGGATTTGTCAGATGACACAGATTTGTCCTCTCTGGGAGTAACTCTTCCCCTGTCTCTGCCATCCGAGGTGCCGGAGGCTTGGTTATCCAGGTCTCAGGATCGAAGAGCTCTGATTAATCCAAGGTCTCTTCGATGTGAGGCTTCACCTCCATGACCTGGGATGCTACTGCCTGCGGTCCAGCTGAGCCAGTACCGCAAGTATGTTCTCCGATCTTCCTTTCCTTTCTGGCACACAAATTGGCATGGCCAGTGTTCGGGTCCGGGGAGGGTATCTTGAGGGAAAGTGACACAATTAATTGGTCATCGGCTCGTCCCTTAGTACATATATTCTCATTTGTTACACTGGGGCTAAATTAAAGTTACAAAGTCATGGATCCACTACATATGCAGTAACAGCATTGGCTGCTTCCCCAAGTCCGAGTATACGACATGCCGAGATGGCATTGGTTGCTTCCCGAAGCAAGAAAGCTGATTACTGACTGTGCATTGATTGAAACAGAAATTAAATGACATATTTAAGGGTGGTGTACGTGACATATTATGTCCTGTATCATCTCCATATACTCAGGATCAAGTGTTTCCTGATTGATTGGATTGGAGGAAGTCCTTCAACTGTCAAACTCTATCACGACATCCTATGTATTCGTACCACCTGATTAGAACAGAGGACCTCTTTTGTTTAAAAACAGGCAAAATGTGAGCAGACCTTCAACAGCAGTCTATCTCGGAAGATGTCCACTCCCTCTTTACAATCTGTGCTCATTCTCCTCCCTAGTGATATTCTTGCAGAATGGCCTTGGAAACGTAATATCAATCCACACTCCCTTCAAATTGAAGCAGAATCGTCAGCATGGATCAATGGCTTTCTTCAATCCACGTCTCTTCAAGTGCAACGAACCTTTGGTATCGGTGATTTTGGTAGGTTTTCCTATTGGCTGGCTCAACTATGGTCTCAGAAGTGTAATTTTGCTGATCAGGCTTGCTCGCTTCTCTGGGATATCCTCTGGAGAATGATGGTAGCATCCATGTCCTCATCTCTTTACACAAATCTCAACGTACTTGGTTTACAGATGTATTTCGTGTGGGCTGCGATCTCACGAATTTTCTCTTCTTACTTGAACTGAGGACTGATCTTGCGACCCCTCACGAGGCTCAGCAGTTGGCCAGTATTGCCTTGGATGCTCTACGCAATCCTGACAAGATACGGCCTACTGGCGAGGATATTGTCGGAGAAGTTTCTCGACAGTAAGTCTGAATCTATTTGGTGATTGAAACTGGTTGGATTAAGCGTTCGTTCAGGTTCTCGAAGTTGTCATCGTCGAGGTGTTGCAGTGGAGTGGCGCACCGTCGTCTCATCAAGGAGATCGAGAAATTCATTGTTTCAATCACCCAGCAAGCTCACGATCGGGCTCAAAATTACATAAGGAACATTGACGAGTATTTTTCTGTCCGGCGTGATACAATTGCAGCAAGACCGGCTTTTGCAATTTTGCAATTCACGCTCAATCTTCCGGATGAGTTCTTCGACCATCCTCTTATTCAGAAGCTTTCCGATACCTGCGTGGATCTGATCATCCTCGGTAATGTAATATTTGAAACTTATTCTTGTTTCTTGCATCTTCAATTTAGTCTAGGATTTGTATTCATATGACGTTGAACGAGCTCGTGGCGATGATAGCCATAACCTCATTACCATTTTGATGCGTCATCACAATCTTCGTTTGAATGAAGCAATCAAATGGATTGACAACTATTGTTCAAACCTGTTGCGCAATTTTTTTAAAGGCCTCAGTCATGTCCCGTCTTTTGGCGGCGAGTTTCAGGACGATGTGAATCGCTACTTGAATGGTCTGGGTAACTGGGTCAGAGCAGCCGATTGTTGGAGCCTAGAGAGTCCCTTGTACTTTGTGGCGGGTGGATTGGAGATTCAACAAAGTGGAAAGGTCGTTTTGACTTCCAAAGCGTAAACGTTCTGATTACTATCCAGTGCTTTATAAACAGCTCGAATATGCCCCTTCTCTACGTTTTGCTACCTTGACAAGGCTCCGAGTATATCACTGTAGCGTCTCCGTGACTTTGTGACGGAGCATCCACACCTACAGTACTATTAAATTTGACCTCTTTAGCTACTTACCGCTGAACTACCTATATAAACTTAACCGATGTTTTAGAACAGTAGTCTTTTCGCAACAGAGGACTTACACTAGTTCTCACCTCTAAGTATGCCGTAACCCTTCGCCATAACAGTGATACGAAGAGTAGGGTCTGTAGGTTAAGCAGTTAGAGCGTAATCTAAGCTGACCTAGGTTTTAAAAACCTTTCCAAATTGCAAGTTTCGCAACACACACTTTTTGTAGATAGAATGTTATAATGTTTTATTGATTTAAGTTGAAGACTTTCTAGGTCTCTCAAATTTGGTTCAAATAGGATTATGGACCAGTGACCAGAAGTCAAACTAGCTGTTCCTAAGCCTAAGATGTCCGCTCCCTGGGGACTCCAAGCCGTGGCACGCTGGTTGCTTGCTCGATCCTCTCCAATCCACCTCCCTTTTATAGTTCCTCCTCCGCGCATGGACCAGCGCATATAACGCATGATCCCTCCACTTATGGTACGTACCCAGAGTGATACTCCATTACATACCGGGGCCTGATTAGTAAACAGTATTAGTAATAACACAGCCACTGATGTAGTATATATAGGCAGCCTGTGGATAGAATATCCCCAGGCTGAACAATAGCAGTGTTCTTCTGGCCTACCCACCGAATCGACTGTAAGCTCTCTAGCGACGTCCAACCCTCTGCCTAGCTCAGCTTGCCCCTTGCCCGACTCTTGCTTGCCTCTGTGCCTGCCTGACTCTCGCTTGACGCTTGCATTGCTGGCTCTGTGGAAGGAGTTCCGCAGACGTTTAGCCTTGCCCTTACAATAGAGGGCCTCTCTATGAGGGAACACCAGAGGCGGAGGGTCTAGCAGGTCAAGGTCCATGAAGGGGAGGTGTCTTACTTGACATGCCTGAATAGCTGCATGTTCCCACATAGCGGTGCGCCACTCCTTTTTTGATTCCTCGGCACAGGTGGTATAGCGTTGGGGGCACCGGCTCATTGTTACCTCTCCTTTGGTCCAGTTGATCTCTGGGTTGTGCTCCTGGAGCCAGGTGAAGCTGAGGATCATGTCCTGCTTCCCCAAGCTGGTGACCATGAAGGTGGCTTGCTCTGCATGCGAATTGTACTGGAAGACAAGGTCCACCACCACGTGGATGGATCTAGCTTTGTTAGAGGTACCATCAATGTTCTACACCAGGATTGGGGAGAGGAGGGGTCAAGTGGTGAGCTGGTGGCGCTCCACATAGTCGGCGTCCATGAAGAGCCCAGTCGCTCCGGAGTCCAGGAGAGCGACAACACTCTGGACTTGTTGAGTGTCCATGGTGTCGACTTCCACATTGAGCCATACATAATTACCTGGCAGAGGAGACTCCAAAAAAAACAAGTCTAAGGACTCCTCTGCCAGGTGCAGCGCATCAGGCGTGGGCACAGAGGTGTGGCAATGTACTGTACAGCATGACCGCAACTAAACCCTAACCCCAGGGGAGGTCCGGAGTCCTCTGGACCGCTCCAGGACGGTCCCGGGGGTCCTGGAGGTCCCAAAAAGGAAGTCCCCTGACAAGACCTAGTGCCCATGCATCTTTCTCTTCCCACTCTTCAACAGATGGGATTTTCAACAACTATTTGGTAGGTCTCAGAATCACACAAGCGAACCAGATCAATGTATGATTCTAACTACTACATAGTAGTATGACTGTAAAATTGGCTGCTTATGTAAGGCTGTGCAATATAATATGATTAGTTATTTAATACAAAAAGCCATTAATTGTTTAATCAATGGCTGTAGAATAGGTATGTTACAAGCAGGTGGCTGACATCTCCAGAGTCTTCACCACTGGCCCCATAGTCTTTGTCCCATCACAGGACACCACAGAAAGAGACCTGAAAATAGCAAACTTAAGTGGCATAGGCTGACCAAAGCACAGGGACAAGGACCCAAACACCCTGGAGCAGGAGTAGTCTTCCAAAATAAAGGGAGTATCAATGGCAGCATGAAATGGGTAAGCCTTGAACAGCCCATAGAAGGAAGCAGGAACTTTCTAGCAATCACCCTTGCTTCAATGAAATGCAGAACAAGGCACCTGCTGGAAATCTGCATACTATTTCAAGACCTCTGGGACCTCTGGGACCATCCCAGAGTGGTCTAGGGACTCTGGACCTCCTCTGGGGTTAGGGTTTATGTGCAGTCATGCTATACAGTACGTTTCCATGCCTCTGTGCCTGTGCCTGACGTGCTGTGCCCTGGCAGAGGAGAGTCCTTAGACTTATTCTCTTTGGATTCCCCTCTGCCAGGTAATTAGCTACATTTTCTGTCATATTGTATTGTTCTAATACACTTTGGATTCCCCTCTGCCAGTTGTGTGACTTAGCTGCAACCTTTGGAGGTTGCCATTACAGCAGAACAAGTCTTCTAAATCTGGTCCAGAGGCTCTCTATAGCTTGCCAATCTTCTAGGCCTCTATCCATTGCCTCCTCACCAGACTCAAGCCTGTCATGACCCACTCCCGGAGCTTGCCCCTGACCCTCCACCTCCCTGGGACAACACCACTGACCCCGCCAGCCATCACGATGCCACACCCGCCACCACGGTGACACTCATCACTCCCAGGTTCGCTGTTTCCCTGACTGTGACATCCAGCGATCACCACAATCCTGGACTTCCCCGCATCAACCTGGAGTTTTCCATGGCATGGCCTGCCATCAGACAGATTGCCTTGGCATCCCCCAGCGATCAATCCCATCACCCCGGTAACCCGCCCCACCGTGTACTTAAGGCATAGGTAGTGCACATGTACCAGTAGTGTTGATATGGACTTAACTTGCCTGAATCTCCTTTGCCTTGTACTCTCGTATCTTGTCTCAGTCTTCCTGTTTATTCCTGCCAACTTCTATTCTCTATTCTCCAGTCTTTTTTTCTCTTCTAGTCCATTTCCTTTGCTCTTCCATCCTTGACTCATTTCCTTGTTTGCTCTCGTCTCATTCTTGTTTACTTTTCTATCTCCCTTTCTTCTTTATGGCTTGTCTCGCCCTGGTCTTGCCTTGCTCTGGTCTTGCCTTGCCCTTCCCCAAACTAACCCCAGACTTACCCCACTAATCCTGGACCAATGCTCTGAACCCCAAAGCCCCTGGTACAACCCTGGACTTACCCTAACAGCCTGGAATCCTCTCTATTTGCCTCCCTAAAAAGCCCAGCACACTGCCCCAGTCCTGGAGCCAACCCCGGACCTCATACTAACGTAGGACTTTGTAACTATAGCTACCTTGAGTCCGCCTCATAAGGTCTCGCTTAGGAAGAAGCCCCCGCAGTCAACAGAACCTGACAAAGCCCCTCTGTTTCTATATCTCAGCCAGCCCCCTCCAGATTCTTTCTTGGACACTCCAGTCCCACAGAACAATGCCTGGAGTTGCTTGCTCCAGCTAGAAGCACAGGTGCAACTCACACAGACCTTTCTATCCCTCCACACCTCCGAACTTTCCACCCTCTGTCAAACCACTAAAACCATCTCTGATTCCCTCTAGGCACTCCTTGAGCACCTCCCCATAGCCCCTGCTACCCCCTCTCCTTCTCCAACACCAGTCCCATGCTTCCCTGCCATGAGACTGGCTGCTTCAGCACATGGGCATACCAACATTCCCTGCCTGGTGCTCTCAGATACATACAATGGTGACTGTGCATCTGGAGAGTGTTTCCTCCAATCCTGTGTCACCTATATCCAGCTCTGCAGTGACGACTTCCTTTTTGATTAGCTGAAGATTGTGTGGGTCCTGTCCTACATGAAGTCTGGATGGGCAGCAACCTACACATTGAGAGTTTTCCGGTGTCTCAGAGGAATTGCAGGGTTTGGAGACTGGGCTACATTCAAACAGGAGTTCTGGAATGAGTTCTTCCCCTGCAAGTTGGCCAAGACTGCAGGACTGGCCCTACAAGACAAGGACCAGTATGGGCAAGGCAAGAGGTTCCTAAACAAGTACATCGACTCATTCTGGGTGCTTGTGGAGCAGGCCAACTACCCCAATGGCCTGCAGCTTTGCCTCACCTTCCAAGAAGGGCTGCAGCCTGCCCTGATAGATTGGAATGACAACTTGGTGGAAGGAAGGCCAGCTGACAATTGAGTGGACTCCTGGTACCAGGTGGCCCAGAACCAGTGGCAGCTGATGGAGCTCAAGTGTGACCTCTGCCATGCAACAGTCTCCACCTCCACCAGTTGTTCTGTGTTCCCAGCTCCACAACTCTGAATGCTTCCTGGGACAGATCTCCTCTCAGCGGGCTTCCTGGCATGCCCTGCATTACCTCTCAGGATCACCATAGACATCAATGCCTCCTGCCAATGAGCTGCTCTCCTGCTCCTGTGCTGACACTGTGGTGCCCCCAGTCACTTTGCCTGGAGGTCTGCTACCTCACCCCAGAGAAACAAGAGGAGCTCCTCCTGCAACTTCTGGCTGCCTAAAACTGTGCCAAGGTTCCCTTGCTCAATGCAGCTACCCCAGACAACCTTGATAAGGAAGTGCCTGGTGACCTGATCACCATAGAGATACTAGAGGAGGGTTTTTAGAGAAGCAGCAGGTGAATAGTATGATCCTGCTGCCTAGTGCTAACCGGTTTGCTCATTTGTCAGTAAAAGAGACCAATACAGCTTCTGATGACTCCCCTGCACTGCCCACTGCAAGCTCTCCCTCCAATGTACCCAAAACCTCTGCCAGGAGGAGACCCAGACTATCCACCTGGCAGTGCCACCTCCTATGCTGCTATGTAGTGGCCTCAATCCCATCCATCAATTTGCTCTGGCTCAACGTCAAAGTGGAGATAACAGACACCCAGCAAGTCCAGAGTGTTGTTGCCCTCTTGGACACTGGAGTGATTAGACTCTTTATAGACACTGACTACATAGAACACCATCAGCTCACCACCAGACCCCTCCTCTCCTCAATTCCAGTGTACAACATTGACAGCACCCTGAATGAAGCTGGGTCCATCCACCTGGTAGTGGATTTTGTTCTCCATTACCAGTCCCATGTGGAGTGGGCCACCTTTGTAGTCACCAGCTTAGGGAAGCAGGACATGATCCTTGGCTTCACCTGGCTTGGAGGCACAACCCAGAGATCAACTGGACCAAGGGAGAGGTAAAAATGAGGCACAGCTATCTAGGCATGTTGAGTGGGATACCTTCTCTTCACAGACCTTGACTTGCTGGACCCCCTGCCTCTGGCATTCCCTCATAGAGAGACCCTCTATGAGGATGCCAGACACAACAGAGGGAGCTCCCAGCAGGAAGAGAAGTGTCAAGGAGAGTTCCAACTCATGCTCAACCTGGAGCAGCCTGACAAGGCGATTAAGGGAGAAGACCGCATCTATGCAATAACCTTGTAGATGCTGCCCTCTCCAGAGGAGATTCAGGCTAGTCAGACTACTTTTGGGCTCACTAACAGTCCAGCCACCTTCCAGATGATGATAAATGACATTTTTCAGGACCCAATTGCCAATGGTGTGGTGTGCGTATACCTTGACAACATTCTCATATACACCAAAACCTTGGAGGAGCACCACTACATCACCCAAGTTGTCCTGGAGCATCTCCACTCACATCAACTCTATGTCAAACCAGAGAAGTGTGAGTTCAAACAGTCCTTTTCCCAGTGCTTCATCTAGGACTTCTCCCACCATGCATGGCCACTGTTTGACCTTGCCAGGAAGGATGTGGAATGGACCTGGAGTGATGTGAAGCACTAGGCTTTTGATGTCCTCAAGTCCACTGTCATCTCCAAGCACATCCTAATATTTCCCAACAACAACTACCTCTTCCATGTGGAGGCCAACAGCTCTGACTTTGCAACTGGCATGGTCCTATCCCAGCAGTCCCTGGAGGATGGCAAGTAGCATCTAGTAGCCTTCTACTCCAAGAGTCTCAATGCAGTGGAGCATAACTATGAGATCCATGACAAGGGAATATTGGCTATAATCTGGTCTCTGGAGGAGTGGCACCACTTCCTTGAAGGTGCTCAGCACAAGTCTGAAGTCTGGATAGACTACAACCCTCTATCTTGCTAACTTCAACTTCTCCCTCCACCACAAGCCTAGAAAGAGCATGGGGAAGCCCAATATACTACCCTAACATGCAGACCACGGCTCTGGGGCCAGAGATAATGCCAACATAGTCCTCCTCCATCTGCAGCTTCACCATTCATGCTCTGGAAAGAGTGTCTGTCCAGGAAGACAAGGTGTGCATCCTCCAGGATATCTGCCAGGGCAATTGCAAGGGACTCCAGGAGGACTCAGTGGCCAAGGCAGCACTAGCTCTCCACTCTGGTAAGACCACTGGGGCCCAATCAGTATGCACAGATGAACAGGGTCTACAGGATGGTCTTCTCACCTTCTGGGGTCGCATTTATATCCCAAACAACCCAGAGCTCTGGAGGCGTATTGTCAAGCAACACCATGACTCTCAGATTGCTGGGAACCCTGAGCACTGGAAAATGTTGGAACTGGTGTCCCAGAACTATTGGTGGCCCCAGATGTCCTGGTATATTGGGTCCTACACTAGCACCTGCAACTTGTGCCTCTAGACTAAGCCCCAAGGTCACCTCCCAATGGGTCAGTTGCATCCCCTTCTGGTATTGGCAGTGTGCTGGAGTGTGGCTTCTGTTGACTTCATAGTGGAACTGCTGAACTTCCATAGCTATGATGCCATCATGGTGGTAGTGGATCTGTGTGGCAAGCATGCTCATTTCATCTCCACCCACACCACCTGCTGGGTGCCACCAACCTCTAACAGAAGAACGTATCCACCACTTACCATCCCCAGTCCAACAGCCAGACAGAATGGGTCAACCAGGAACTCAAACAGTACCTCTGCCTATGGTATTGAAGACATCTCCTGGGAGCCCACTGATGGTGCCCATGCATCAGCTCTTGTTAGGGAATTCCACTGCATGCACCCCAATGCATCCCAGGCCATCCAGGGCATCTACTCCATCTCTCCAACTAATCAGGCAGTCTGGAAGCTGTTCTATTCCAGCACATCAAGTTGCCGCACTCTAGAGGGGGGGAGGAGTGATGTCAGGGGACTTCCATTTCAAGATTTCCAGGACCTCTGGAACCATCTTGGAGGGGTCTGGGGACTCCAGACCTCCTCCAGGGTTAGGATTTAGGCACAGTCATGCTGTACAGTACGTTCCCATCCCTCCATGCCCATGTCTGATGCACTATGCCTTGGCGGAGGAGTCCTTAGACTTGTTCTCTTTAGATTCCCCTTTGCTAGGTAATTAGCTACATTTCCTGTCATATTGTACTGTTCTAATACACTTCAGATTCTCCTCTGCCAGTTGCCCTTAGAGGTCTCATAGTCTACAACACTGAAAACCTAGTGGAGTTAGGCATTAAAATGGATGGATCCATTGCAGAAGCTTGGTCAGTGCTCATTGATAACTATGGTATTTTAAAGATATCCACAATGAACATGAAAAAATGGCTGCACACTACCAAGTTCTTGGATGGTATAAACTTCCTGAAACACATGAAGACCTCAGAAAAAAATGAAAGTCAGTGACACAAAAGGGAGCAAGGATAGATGATGCAGCTTTTCATACAATCTTTATTGCATCACCCCTGGAATCCTGGAACATGATGGTAGCTGAATTATATTTCATGATGAAATTTACTGCTGGTACCAGAAGGTGTTTCCATTGGAGAAAATGTGAAAGAAAGCTGTTATACTATTTTTTAAGTGCCTATTTCTGTAGAAAAAAGTCTTTAAACAAAGGAAAGTACTTTTTTCTATTAGAAATTGGCACCTCAGAAATGGTGTACCAGCTTTTTTTCATACTTTTTCCAATGGAAACACCTTCCAGCACCAGCAGTAATCAAGAGAGATAATTGCAGCACTCACTGTCTACTGGGACCATTTTGTTCTCCAGAAGCTAGAAGCAGAAGACAGGTACCTTAGCCATAGCACTACAAGTGCAAAGTCTGTGTCAACTAAAACTGCCACCAAAATGGCCATACCATAGAAAACTGCTATTGGATAGGCAGAGGAAAGGAGGGCTGGTTCATACCAAACTTTAGGAACAACAAATATAGCTGCATCCACTACCTTGCAAACTACTACTACTCCACAACTGTTTACACACCTCCATGTCACATACGCACTATCTGCCACAGTACACACTGCAATTACAGATCTCAATCATTTATAGATGGTAAGATAGCCTGGTGCACATACCTCCAGAATATTGGACATTCTCACTTATGTTGATACAGGAGCAACAGATCACTTTATCAATAAAGAATTGTTTACAGACTACAAGGAGCTTCTTACCTCAATTGAGGGACATGTAGTGCCAAAAGGAGTTATGTTCTGCATAGCAGGTTTAGGGACTGCCAGAAAAGTATGCACCATTGCTCATGGCTCATCTGAACTTGTCTTCAAAAAAAGCTGGCTTCAACATCATCTTCAGGAGAGGGCTTGTTTGTTTTCAAGACATTAATAGGAGGAAAATACTGTGTGGCAAAGGGGCAGGAGGAATGTACCTACTTAGCATCCAAGAAGAACCTGATTAACCATCAGCTGTGATTACAAAATCTCTGATGAAGCCTGACAGCTTAGAAGTCTGGAACTAGAAGCTCAGTTATACAAGCAGATCCACAATCAAAAATGCTTTGGCCCTGTTTGCCTTCTTTTTGGCAAGCTTCTTGTTACGTTGCATGCGCTGAAAGCACTGTGCAGGCATCTTGCCCTCCTCTTCCTCTTCTTCCTCCTTGGAAGGCAACTCTCCATAGTTGCTCTCATCCTTGAGTGTGGGCATTGCCCGCTCCTTCCCCTTCCCTGCCGCTGCCATGGCCACCAACTGTCAGGGGACTTCCATTTTGGGACGTCCAGAATTGTTCCGGGGCAGTCCGGAGATTTCCGGACTTCCATTTTGGGATGTTCTGGAGCTATTTCCATTTTGGGACCTCCGGAGTTGTCTGGGAATAGTCTGGAGATTTCCGGACCTCCTCCGGGGTTAGGGTTTAGGTGCGGTCATGCTGTACAGTACATTCCCACGCCTCTGCGCCTGCGCCTGATGCACTGCACTCTGGCAGAGGAGTCCTTGGACTCGTTCTCTTTGGATTCCCCTCTGCCAGGTAATTAGCTACATTTCCTGTCGTACAGTACCGTTCTAATACACTTTGGATTCCTCTCTGCCAGTTGTGTGACTTAGCCGCAACCTCCGGAGGTCGCCCTTACACCAACCCATCATATTGCACTAGGGTGCATGGGTCAGCTGGCACTGTGACCACCATCACATGGGATGGCAGAGCTGGGAACACTGTCACTTTCATGAATAAGAGTTGGGCAGGCTCTGCCTGCTCCAAGATGTTTGCTGAGAAGTCAATGACTTCCAGTTTGGATGAGTCAATGGGCGGTTTATGCCCTTGATGCTGTTTGGCAGGTCCTGGAACATCTGGGGCAGAGGTTGATGCTCTAGGTCCCTGAGTTGCAGGACCAGCCACTAGGCGTGCTGGTGAAGCCACTGGATTGAGTGCATCCAGCAATTCCAGTTTGTCCCTTGTTAGCGGGACCTTCTCCATCTCTTCATTTCACTGTTCTAGCAAGAGTTCCTACATAGGCATGGTAGGTGCCTTTGAGACTTTGGCTGATTGAGCCACCAAGTTGGCCATACCAGTAGAGGCGGCAGTAGGCCGCACAGGCATTGAAGTAGCCACAGGAGCCCCTTGTGGTCCTGGGTGTGGTGCCGGAAGGATGGGGGCCGGTCGTGGTGGGAGTGGTCTGGCCCACTTGGGCTTTCTGCTTGCCTCTGTCAGGGGACTTCCTTTTTGAGATCTCTGGGACCTCCGGGACCCCTAGGACTATTTCAGAGTGGTCTGGAGGACTTCAGACCTCCTCCAGGGTTAGGGTTTGGTTGCAGTCATGCTGTACAGTATGTTCCCATGCCTTCGCACCCACGCCTGATGTACCGCATGCTGGCAGAGGAGTTCTTAGACTTGTTCTCTTTGGATTCCCCTCTGCCAGGTAATTAGCTACATCTCCTATTGTATGGTACCATTCTAATACACTTTGGATTCCCCTCTGCCAGTTGTGTGACTTAGCCACAACCTCTGGAGGTTGCCCTTACAGCAGAACAAGTCTCCTAACTCTGGTCTGGAGGCCCCCTATAGCTTGCCAATCTTTTAGGCCCCTATCC
>JAGGAU010008370.1:0-34332 GCA_017657275.1 Termitomyces sp. T108 | reverse complement strand
AATCCGGAGTTTTGGAAGTCAGAAAGGCAAACTCCAGATTATATAAGCAGCCTGTATGTGGTGCTGAGGGGCCATACCTGTCTGAATGATAGCTGAAGACCCAGAGCACCTCAGAGGCTGAAAGTAGTACCAACAGATAGCATTGAAGAGGTAGAAGCAGTAAAGTAAAAGAATGACAGAAGAAATAAGGAAATGAATGAAAGGAGAATGAAGGAATAAAGAGTGAAAAAGGAAGGGAATGAGGAGTCCCCTGACAATGGTGCATGTCTATCCTTTGGTATTGGCATTGGTACCACCATGTTCAAGCTCCCTGTTGATGAAGCCAGACTGGATGGTGAAGATACTTTGTCTCCTCCTTCCACCATTGCCACTATGGTTCCTTCCTTTTCCATATTCTTATGTTGTAGTTGTCCCCAGACAAATTATCAGTGTTCAATCTCAGTACTCAGTGCAGAAAACCACAAGTCCCCTGTCTTGGTCACCAATCTAAGGTAGGGAACTAGTTAGCCTCTTGGCCAGATAAATTTGGTACTTGTAGAACATTATCTGTAGCACAACACTAGCTTTGTCAAACTATGTCAATCAAACCAGATGGACCTGCAAGAGCAAACTCAGATGATAAGTGGGGCAGAGACTTGACAGCCAAAAGACAGATTCTAGAGGAATGAGAGAGAAGAACCTAACAGTCAAGCATGGAACTGCAAGGCAATGAAACCACCAGACCAAGTGATGAGAATAAATTCAATAACCAGACACAGAACCACGAGACAATGGGACAACTAGACCAAGTGATGAGCAGAAATACCAATGATCATGAAGCAGATGAGTGAGCCAGAGGGAAGGAGTAGAGCTTGTCACAGATAAGAATGACAACATGTTGGTTTCAGAGAAACAAGTAAACCTAAGAATTGTCTGTGGTTTAGGATGGGTAAAAGGTATATATTATCTCTTTCTACACAGGCCCTTTTTACATCATTCCAGACCCACCTCAGCATTGCCAATCTCTCCCTGATTTTTGATTTGACCAGCAGACAGTTTCATAATTTTTTTTAATCAATTTTATTCCTGCTCAACATATATCATCATGTTGCATGGTACTACCAAAGGTCTATGAGAGCTACAAGAATCTGGCCCCCCCACATATGCAGAGAAAGAGTTGGCCAGCATTTCCAATACCATTTTTGGTCATACTCCCCTGGGTTTCATAATTTCCCTTTCTTGAACCTTATTTTCAGTATGACTTCATCTTCATGGACTGACCACCTGATGTCCTTCTTTGCTTGCAATACTGCCCATTTCTTTCCTTGTGTGTACACTCATATTTTCCCCATTTTACTGCCCTCCTCTTCTTTCTCCATTTCCTCCATTTGGCCATGTATTCTTGTAAACTCTTCATTCCTTAATTGAGCTCTGCCCTTTTATCATATTGGTCTTGACTTTGTCCTACATGCATTCCTCATGATTTGCCTTCCTTCTATCTGCCTGCCCCTCCCCTCTTCCACACTGAGAATAATCTTTTTGAGAAACACCATTTTCTTCTAAAAGATCAAGTAATCATGATACAATGACATGCTCAATCCATGCCAAATACAGGATCCAAAGGGTACTAGTATCACTTTATCTAAATCTGAGAGGATCAAGGATACAGATATCCTGATCTCTCGAAAATTTACATTTTTCATCTCCCATTCATTTTGCAACTCTGTACATGTGATAGTATGCGGAAAGCCATCCGTAGCAGTCTGGTTCCCGCTATGGAAATGACCGGCAGTATCAGAGTGTGGTTCACTCTGCATAACAGGTCACAGTATCATAACGAGGTTTGTTCTAATGGGACAGGTAGTCCAACTGGTTCGTCGAGTGCAATTCCGACGTGTTCCATTTTAGGCAAAACGTTACACCATCAACAATGTGTCAGAACTCAACACTGTGCCTATTACAGCAATGTGAGCAACTCTACAGGTACAGTAACGGTATCGTACTCGAGTAGATAAAGTCGAGTAGATAAAGCTGCAGCCTACCCTCAGTCCGATATATTTGAGTGAGAGTTGAGTATGCAGAGGAAAATATCTGACAATGGGGGCCATTTGCCCCTGCATGATTGTGGAAGTGTGACTAGACGAAGGGGATGTGATGTTACGAATGATTGACTAATCGAGGTCGATGGTATCACTGTAGGCGTACGATCGTCAGTGAAAGATCGTCATTGTGGGCGTACGGGCGCTAATACAATGTATACAAAGTTGGACGAACATCCCGAACTGTGAGGAAAGAAACACATGGCGAGAAGAAGTATCTGGAAATTGGTCGAAGACCTATGCAGCCTCCAAGGAATCAAATGGACCGTCCGACCAGACCCACTGGCATATAGGACTAATACTAGGCTGCCACCTCGCACTACCAAACTTCAACAGAGAACAGATGACCGAAGCAGGAAAGCGAATGTTTCTCATCACGGTATCGGAGTCAGCCCGTCTGATCTGGGAAAAATGTAAATGGGAAAATCCACAGAGGAGCAGGTGGCAATACCCACGATAGGTAGAGGAATAGAAGCAAGGTGGATGAACACAATGGCAAGAAGAATCAAACGGGACTATCTTGCATCGGACTGAACTAGATGAAAAGACGAGTAGCTAGTGGCAGACTCTTGGCTCAACGTACTACCAGAAGGAACCCGGCCGCGCAGGGCACAAAGATCAACAAATAGGGTTTACTTGGGTATGGGGACGAGGTCCCCCGGGCCGAAACAGATAGCGAGAGCCCGGGGTAAGCGTTTAAAGAACTAACCCGAGTCCCGCGAACCCAAACGTAAAACTTAACCGATTTACTAGGACCTAATTTTGTCGATGCGCCTAGAAGTTGATAGAACCACCAAAAAAAATCTGAGAAGCCCTCGCACTTCGAATGATTTCCTGATTGTTTCTTGTAAAACACAAGGGACAAGCTTCAAGTCGTAACGTATTAATTGTCACAGATTAATAGTGAGTATTATTAATCTCGTATTGGGTAGTCGTGGTACTTGATCGTGCTATTGATACATGCCTTCCAGAGGTTGAGTTCATCGTCTATAGAGAGATCATGTAGTCGTGCAATTTGCGGGAAATGTTGTGAGAGTGTGCGTATATGGTGACATTGGATGTGTTGATTGTAGGACCGACGTGTATGTCGCGTCTTTTTCGATGAAGAGTACAGTGGCGTGGAAGGCTCGCGAGGCATAAAGTTGGAAACAATCAGGAAGCATGGCTGTCTTGATATTCACAAATGGAGGACAGCCCACGTTGCAATTCCAGAGCTGATGCCGAGCAGCATGAGGATAAGAAGGGCCCAAATGCACCTTAATGCCCAACGAACCTCGGCCCTCCTCATCTCACCAATGATGCATTGGCGTTGCAACTCTGTTTTGTCCGCCATCCATGAAACCTCGATACTCGAGTGATTGTTAGGCGCACGTATAGGCAACCATAGGAACCAAGCTCCTAATATCCAGAATGGGGGAAAAACTAAAAGATAAAAGTCAACATCAACACATTGGAAACCATAATACGAGACTCACGAAAGCCAAATTTAAATAAATGCTCTGCCAGTGTCACAGGCTCAGGAGCTGTAGGTGAGTATATTGGAGGCATATCCTCAACGTAAGGTGGGAGTATGTCGGTGGCGCTATCGTTCCTACTTTCATGGGTAAACGTCGTCGAGAGGGTGTCGCCGAAGAAGTCATAGGTTGAGCTACGTTCCACTAACGCTGTAGAGGGTGGCGTGGTCGCGCTAGTAACTGCGGTGGTAGGAAGGTCTAACGTTGGCTGAATCTCAAGGTGAAAGATAGTAGTGCTGGCGACGAAGGCGGGCATTGTGAAGGAGGCTTCAATGAAAGCTGGTGTCGACGAAGGCAATCTTCTGGCTGTGGCATTGTCAACGTCATCGATTATATATTGACCTGGCCTGACAGTGAGAACAGTGGATTGGTTTAGACGAAGATATCAATGGCGAAAACAAATCCAGCCCATTGTTTCACTATTCCTGAAAATAGAAAGTGATCCGAAAACTACTCAATTAGGATATTTCTCGAGACGAATGGCCAAGTAAGCCTTTGCGAGGTGTCATTATCATTAATCTTGTGACCTAGCTTCTCAATGCGCCCTGATTGTTACCGACATTACTATCTCACTTTTTCTTAGCATGGCGTTCGCCGTTTGGTGAGCTTGAAGTGTTATGTCTTTTTTCTGTCTCTCGAGAAACGGGGACACCAATGAAACACATAAATCCGAATAACTACTTTCACAACGCGAATATTTATTTACTGCATAGATGTTTATCTCGATATGATTGTTGATGGAACCTTGAATCATCTTTGCTATCAGAATCCGAGGGCAGCGACGGTCTGTGGGAAAGCGCCCTCTTTCACCAGGAACTGTTGAGCATCCAACATCCTAGATACAGAAATTGATGAGACAAAAGGTCCCGTAGAAACAGGGTTCATGACGCACATGGTGTGAACAAGTATCACGGATCCAGGGAGTGTGATATTGAACTGGTTGATAGTACCTGCAACCGAAGGGTCGAGACGACTAACAGTACTCGCGAACGACGGGACATCGTCAGTAGTCAAGCCGGAGAGACCTGAGGCTAAGAGCCTATACGACGGTTCATACATTTCTGACACTTGACTGAAGGAATGATTGAGGCTTACGACATAACATCGGCGAAGAGAATGCTAATATCGTCGTTAGTGGGGATGTCGGTAGTCGAACCACTACTGATAGGGGTGGCAGCGAGGGCACTCTCTGCGGCGTTAAATGCGGTGATGAGAGTGTTGACCTGAGTGCCAACGGTACCGTCGTCGGCGGTTTCATTGGCTTGTAACAACACTAGATGACATTTGCCCGTATCAGCGTACAATGACCGTTTGTGGAATTGCAGATTACAGAGAAGAGGTGCGGAGTGGTGAGAAAGACCCAAGCAAAAGACTTACGGACGTCAGGCATCACAACATGCATGACCTGATCGAGGGTGCTGACGATGTCGTTGATAGCAGCATTAGTGTTATTCGTCTGCCGCGTCGTGAGAGGGCTGGCGACTACAGCTGCTGCTGCTGCGAGGGCAAAGAAGGTACGGAACGCAAGCATGATTTCTAGTCGAGTCTACTGTGAGGAAAGCACAGAGTTGAGGGGCACCGAAGAAACGACACCAGCAGTCTAAAAGACACTCTCTTAGGTGTGAGAGAATTTTGCGAGACTGTGAATGAGCTTCTGCATTTGAAATTTTTTGGAAAGTCAGGACGGGAGGTGTCCAATCACACTCAATGCGATTGAAGGGCGGGGATCATACGGGAATCGTGGTATTTCTGAACATGTAATGCTCTGAACAAGTGCTGAGCATGTAATAAAACAAAAACTGATGTCCTCATGATACATTTCAGAGGTTACAGGCGACTTTTCAGAAGCATTAGCATTGAATAGCCAAGAGCTTGGTCTTCAGAAGAACAATCGGCCAAAGTGAAGTAACAAAGCACAAATTTAAATCTCCGCTACGAATCCATATTTCTCCCCACCAAGGTCTCCCATCGTTGGGAACAGTAATCTTTTCTGGTTACACGCTTCGTGAGATTTCTAGCTACTTCAAATTCGCAAATTTTAGTACGTTCGTTGAGTGCCAAGGTCTTCTGAAGGGCCCCGCAATGGTCGCTTTTCAACGTTATCGTAGGTGACTCGTACAATCATTGTTCAAACGATTTTCCCCCGGCGTTGCTTCTGAAATCTAAGGAAATAATCTTCTCTGTTCTTAATGGAAGTCACACATCGCTGAATCTCGAGCGCTTGGTTCATCTACGGTCAAGGTGCTAAAATGCCTCATGCTTAGATGCGAAACCGGTACCTAGCGCAGTCAGAGGTTGTGCTATAAATTCGATCATTTAACAATTGACTCTGCGCCTATTGGAAAGCCAGGTTAGACAATATAATTCTTACCCATGTATCCGGATCCGGGTTCACACAGCTCAGTCCCCCGTGTATAATGACACGTTAGTGGCATCTCTGTCACTTCTTCCTCCATTCGCTGTCATGGTGGGAACTTCCAACTATCTCGAGTATGACTCTGGATGTCCGGTTGGTTCAAAAGCTGCGGACCAACGGGTAACAGCTAGAATCTAGAACTCGAAGTCTCATAATCGTGGATTAGGCCTGGGTTCTGTGAAGGGCGCTCCCGTAGATGTTAACTCACTCACAAGTCTCCTTGGAGTGCACGGATCATTTATTTTGTTGACGAGTCCTTTGAATTTATTGTACTTCAAATTTAAGGTGTTGATCTGTCATTCAAAAATCGCTGTTAGAAGTCTTCCACTTTGCTTGTCCTTGATTATTGTCTGAAGGGTCACGCGCAGTGATGCGAGTTTGTTGATCGATGACATGTGATCCTAACTTGTGGTGAGTTGATATGTGGCCTCGTTGACCTTGTCACGCTTGCCGATTCTACGGCAGAATGTCGTTTGAATTTCCGTCGAGTGGACTCCACGATGCGTCTGAGTCATGATCCTCCAAATTGCGACCAGCAGCCCTTTGGCGTTTCATGGGGTGCCGACGCCTGTATTACTCTCAAGATTATGAAGAGGTGTCAATGAGGGACGCTCGACCTAATTCTCGCCGGTCCATCCCACTTATAATACATTCTGAGTATAATAACATTCTTCTACTGTACCATATGTGAATAGTCCTTATACATACCGACCTCCAGTCCGTGATTTGAATTCACTGTAGTATTGGGTAGTAAGTATAACGTCCATACGCATGTTTTTCGTTGTCCGAGCGGAGATTGAAACAAGATCGTGACAATCTGACCCCCGAATGAATGGGTACTCCGAGCTACAGGTATGCGATACGTACTAAAAATTACTTTCAATACTATGCTGATGTAAGTTGATAAAGTTGTTCACTCAAAGTGGAATATTGTGCAAGCGAGCAAGCCTTCTGTTTTGGTCATCGCGGGTAATCTTTAAGGAGACAACACAGCATACTTGGTTACGCAAATGTCAGACTTTCTTACGGTTTCTGTATGGTCACGGTCATTCCCGCGTACTTAAGAGTAAGTAATTCCATTCCAACAATCAAACAGTCCTTATCAAAGGTTGAGACTGAAAAAGGCGATGATCTCGAACGGCGAGACTTGGGCTTCACTGGGCCAGTTGAGGGCGACTCGATCACGTGTGTCAAAAAATTGCTAAGTGGCCTGATCCTGAAGGTTCAAGCAGAAACATAAAAACCGATAATGATGGAAAGTTATTTATCTCTCACCATCATCCCTTCCGCCAGAAAACGCTAGTCCGAGCGCGTAGCCTTTGTCCTCGGTAGCGAGTTCATTGTAACCATGGATATCGTGCTTCACATTGCAGATGAGCTTATTCTCGACAAACTCTGGGCCACGGTTGTCCCGTTGTCAGCTTTCGCCAGCCAGTCTTCACTCAATAGCACTCTTGCGATACCTGTTGGAAATGCTGCATCTGCGTGGTCACAGATAGTAACACACTTGCCGCATCCGCCTATACCCACGGAGCTCGCGTCACTGTTCTCGACCTCCGCCTCTCTTAGTTCGATGCCAAGAATTTCTGCGTGGCCCAGAGACTACGTCCCACGGCAACTCATCTCACTATGTGCAATTACTCTCATCGGCATCCATGTTGTGTATTTCCTCTTCGCCTGGCTCTCATACACCTTCATATTCAATCACGAAATGATGCGTCATCCCCGGTTCTTGAAGAATCAGGTTAAACTTGAAATTCAGTGTAGCTTGCGTGCATTTCCTGTAATGATGCTTTTAACCCTTCCGTGGTTCCAAGCCGAGGTGATGGGGTATTCGAGACTGTATGACGGGCTGGACACGTATGGCTACTTCTATCTTGTTGTGTCAGTGCCATTGTGAGTATCTCCATCCTATCTCGTACGAAGCAGACTAATATAGTAACCCAGATTCCTGCTTTTCACGGATTATTGTATCTATTGGATCCATCGATGGCTTCATATACCCATTTTCTACAAGACGCTCCACAAACCGCATCACAAATGGCTGGGTATGTTTCATCATCCTTCATTTGAGTTACCACTAAGCGAGGCTTGCAGTCCCTACACCTTTCGCTTCTCATGCGTTCCATCCTGTGGATGGCTACCTGCAGTCCGTGCCATACCACCTTTTCGTCTTCGTCTTCCCTCTTCATCGGGTTTTGTACCTTGTTCTCTTCGTTCTCATCAACTTCTGGACCATATTCGTACATTTTTCTCGTCCAGCCAATATACCCACTAACTGACCATTCGTAAGATCCATGATTCCGATATGGTAACTGGTCATGCATTGGAGAAAATTATCAACGGTCCCGCACACCATACTCTACACCATCTATACTTCAGCGTAAACTATGGTCAGGTACGTTACTGTTTCCATCAAGTAAACATAGACGGTTTAACTTTCTTTATTTCCCCAGTACTTCACATGGGCAGACCGTTATGGTAACTCGTATCGACAGCCTGAATCATCTTTGGACCCCTTACTTGAGGTCCAAGCGCTCGACGAGGCGAAAAAACAATAGATGATGGAATCCGTGTATATAATTAATTATCTAACTAATCTACACTACAGGCCTCTTTCGCAGTAGTAGCTTGTACTCATTATACCACATGACATCACGCTGATGTGTATGCTTATATGACTGGAATGAGATCTTTGACTCCTATCACAGTATTTGCCCGGTGAGTCTGATGTTTTTACCACTATATTACTGTTTCACTACAAGGCGGAATTCCGGGAAAAAAGATACCAAAAATCTGCTTCTGAGATCCACGGTTGTCACATAAACTGACGTGCAGCTTCTTTTTGGAACCGAATGCACAGCTTTGGCATCTGATAGCTTTGAGTCAAGAAAAGGCTACCCAGAGAATCATTCAAAAGTTAAAGCAGTTTTGACGTCGGGCTGCCAAGAGCGATGGACCCGTGTATCCTGTATGTATTGACCAGAACTGGATATGCCCCAGAAGATGGTTACATGCTTTGGAAGGGGCACGCTAGAAACCGCGACGAAAATGGTAGATCTGTTTCAGTCAACTATTTTGAGTACTAGAGTGAGAATGATAGAAGGCACTAGCCAGTGCATACTACATACAACTAACTATCCAATAATGCAATATTGTTGTCGACGTTTGGGAGGAATAACGACTTTTGCACTGATCCGGACAGGAAGAGGGATCATATTTTCTGTCCAGTTCAAAACTAACTCCTTCGAGCGGTTTCTCTCATACCACTATAAAAGGGCCGATGTCTCCGAGTTTCCAAATATCTTTCGCCTCTGACTTACTGAGACACGATGTTTTCCATCGTGGCGGCGTCCGTCGTAAGCACCACTGATACTCACTTAAACATTGGTCTCATCAACCCAATTCACTCCGTCTTAGCTCACTCATCTGATATTCAAGCGGACGGAGACCCACAATCCCGTACACCTCGTCGTTCTACTCCTGGGTACTCCGACTCTTCTCACGTCTCTCTTTGCGCGTCACTCCACTTCAATTTCGAGCGATGCATTGATCACATTCACAATGTTTTGGGCCACACTATGCGCCTCAATTGTGCTTTATCGCGTGTCTCCCTTCCATCCGCTCGCAAAATACCCAGGTCCACTCCTATGTCGTGTCTCTAAGTTGTATATGGCATTGGTTTCGCTTGGTGGGAAACAGCATATCTATTACTTGCAACTACACGAACAGTACGGAGACGTGGTCCGCATTGGTAAGTTACGTTGTCATGGTCCCTGGATGCGTGCCATCAAATACGCCTTCGACCGGCCACCTCGTCCCGTCCCCGAATACAGTAAGCTTATTTTTACATACTTAGGTCCGAATGAATTGTCGATCCGCGATGTGGGCGTCATCCTGCCAATGATGGGTCCCTCGGGATTATCAAAAGGGCCATGTGAGTTACCTCTGTCCTGTCCACGACACAATGAAGATCACTGTTTGCAGTCTGGAATGGTCGCATCCCCGAGGCCGAGACAACAAAACCAATGATCGCGCTGCGAGATAAAACAGAGCATGCGAGACGCAGACGCCCATGGATGCGCGCGTTCAGCACAGCTGCTTTGAAGGGCTATGAGGACATCATCACAAATCGGTGCGTCCAGTTGGTGGAATCCGTAGGTCGGCAGACCGGTGCGGTAGATATGGCGCAATGGATTTCTTTCTTTACGTAGGTCCTCGTTCTATCCGTTCAAGCTGCGTTATTCATGGGTCAACAGATATGATTTCATGAACGATTTGGCGTAAGGTTTCACTTGTAGCTTTTTACCTCTGCCAATTTGAATGATCGCATCAGTTTCGGTGGAGGTACAGAAATGATGCGAGAGGGAGATGCTAATGGACTCTGGCATCTCCTCGAAGCTGGGCAAATGTATGGGCATGACGATCATTGAACCGTCAAGCTTCAAGTCCACTGACTGATGCATTGGCGCCTTATTACAGAAACGCCATCTTCATGAGCCATGTACCATGGCTTGGGGCACTCTTCTTGCGATTTCCTAACCTGGCGAAAGACCTTAAAGCTTTCAGAAGTCATGCGAAGAAGTGCGCCATGGCGCGCAAGAAGCGCGGGTCGCCACATAAAGATCTGTTTTACTACCTTGTATGCATCCACTCGAACCCAGTAAAAGCCGTAACTGTCGTTGAAACTATCTAGATCGACGAAGAAGAGATTTCGTCGACTCCTCCGACCGTGGGTGAAGTAGTCAGTAATGGTGCGGACCCATCATGCATATTCAAAGCGGTGATAATCGAAAGCTGTCGATGATATCATAGGTGCCCTTGCGATCATTGCTGGAGCAGATACGACCTCGAGTGCAATCACAAATCTCATCTATCTGTTATTGACCAACCCGAATACCTACAAGCGCTTACAAACAGAGATTGACATGTTAGGAGACGATGTAATGGACTACGCGAAGCAAGCGCACCTTCCATATCTAACCGGTGCATTGTACGTTTCCACTGATTCGAGCTTTCTTTTCTTCTAATGATCCTTTGGGTGTAGGAATGAGAGCCTTCGTCTCTATCCACCCGTCCTTAGTGGAAGCCAGCGATACACTGATACTGGAAAGGCCATCGGACCTTAGTATGGTCTCTCTGCCTTCCACCCTGGCTTTTTCGTTTGACCATCCGAATTAGCTACATCCCCGAAGGCACAAATACCTTCGTCCCGTTCTTCAGCCTCCACCGCGACCCCAGGTACTTCTCACCGCTTCCCAACTCATTCCTCCCTGAACGCTGGCTACCCACCGACCAACAATCTCTCCTCGAACCAGAGATATTCAAGGATCCCTCGTCTACGATTACAAACCAAGCGGCGTTCATACCCTTCTCAGTGGGCCCGTCCAACTGTGTTGGGAAGAATCTCGCGTGGATGGAAATGAGGATGTTGGTGTGTTTGTTGATGCAGAGGTATGAGATGAGGCTGGAGGAGGGATATGATGTGAACAGGTGGGATGAGGATATGCATGATTACTTTGTGATGGTGAAGGGGAACTTGCCCGTTGTTTTGACGCCCAGGAAGTAGAATATTACAGTGACTGATTATGCGCAGTTTCTCATTACTCTTCTTATGTGGCGGGAAGTAAACAAATCTCTAGCTATCTTTTTTTTAGCTCTATCCCCTAGAGTATCGGTTCCAAACTTTCGGGCCATCTTGAGCTTTCATCGGGAGGTCCATGGCCGAAAAAGAGGTACCCAAACCCCGTGAAGTTAAATCTGTCATACCAGGATTCTGGGACGCCGATTTGCCGAATCGTCGGATATCATCAGAAGATAGAGGAACAAACAAGGTCTCGCTGTGGGATTTGGGCGGAGAGTCAACGGTAGATTGCTTGTCGAGCAGGGTCCCATTGTCCAGAGCTTTCCACTTTTTTATATATATCCCTGGAGTCACAAAATCCCTTAGTTCGTAGTTTCGTATTTTATGCACCTCAACAGCTTCAATTTGATATATTTGATATAGAACAAGTACAGAGTAAACACTTACATCTGCTAATTCTTTTAAGAGCTGGATCATTGAAAGCCGGTCTCACATCGTGACACATGACAGTGTGCGTTGTCTCACGAATGTTGATCTCGGAAAGTGGAGCTGAGAAGACGCCTGAAATGATCTTGATGAAGAATGTATCCGGTATGTGTTCCAACGAGGTCGACGGCAAGAGAAATTAAATTCTCTTCAAGTCGAAGTGGAATTTTGCTAATAGTATATTGTGACAAGCCCGTTGCAACTACAATGATGATGACGCAGTCGCGCTGTAGAGATAGAACGAGCAATAATTGATGCATATGCAGCAGTTTCGTCAGTGATCATTCTTCGGTCTGATCCACGGCGTGATGTGGTTGATGAATGAGTTCACAAGTGGCACCGAGAAGATGTCCACATGACATAGACTTCGCGATGTCCGACACGACGAGAACGAGAACATTTTTGACTGGAAGCGAGTAAAGCCAAGGGGGTGAGGAGTTTTCTCCTTTTCTTTTTCCCCGTTGGAAGAAAAGTTCGGATGAAAACGAAGGAAAGAAAAGAGACAACAACAACGGCGCCACCGGCGTTTACATTGATAGCAAACGTACAACGTTCAACAATGGTCATGCAGACATACTCGCTTGAGCCGTCGGTCGCAATCTAAAAGCCATTAAGTATGATGAACTTTTTCCAGTCCCCACGAGATGTCGGCGCCTGACTGCATGGACATTGATACTATTTCCTCCTGTCATCTACAATCATGATCATGATGCCAACTTTCACTCAAGTCGGGTTTTGATGCTACCCCACTAGCCCTTTATATCTCACTATCTATAAAATAGTAAAATAGTAGAATACAACACATACACCCCTATATCAGAGTTGAGCGCTAAGCGCCGAACCTCATGGGTCATCCAATGCGGACTAGGCTCGGGATCAGAGATTAGCTCACTCGTGAGTTTGACCAGTAAACTCTTCGAAGAATGAAGCGAATCGACTAGGTGGATTGTATGCACGTATTTATGCCGTATCGAACATTTGTCCCGTCCATCCGGTTATAGATATTGTCCAGTGTCAATCAAATTTCATCAAGCTGCGGTCTTTTGTGGCATTTTGGATAAGCAGTGTATGTTAGTATGGCGTACGCTATCCCGGTGCCACCGGCAGAAAATGACATGGGCTTCCTATGAGTGCGTGAGAATTGTCAAAAGCTCTTTCGGTTCTTCGAGTTGTGTTCTCGAATGTGAGTAGTCTATAACTTTGTTTTGGGTAGTGAGTTGCAGAGGTTTATCATTCTTGTTTGAGTTCCGAAATCTGTCAAATAGTATGAACATACATACATTCATGTATCATGCACCTGCCACAAGCACATAATCGAATTAAACACACACATCGCTTACCTTCTCAGGCTGTCCTTCGCAGATGGAATCCATGGCTTATTTTGAACTGGCTTATTTTAAACTCAACCCCTATCCCGAATCGGAACACGTTGCAGCTCCCATGACGAGAAACCTCAAATAACAAAGAGTGTCAGATACTCACAATCACTGGCAGAGTTTATGTGTCAGGAAAAATATTTCCGTGTGTACGTTTAGCGAAAGAAGCCGAATAGTAATTCCAATCTACGTGAAATAACGTGGTCTGGTATGGCACGCGTGATCGCATACCAATTAATTCGGAGCTGAGAGCCGTTTTTCTTTGCGAGTACGTCACGAGTAAGATTGGCTTGGGACGAGTGCACAGGAGTTGCTGTGGATTATGAATTAAGGGGCGAGTCGTCGATGTGGGGGTGGCGATATCTACTGAGGCTGTACATACGCGTGAGCCGTGCTGCAGCACTCTGTAGGGCGGAAAGCTGTGAAGTATCCGAAACGGAACGGCAACTCAACGCCCCTTCGAAGTGAATGCTCATATGATAGATGATACATGCGCTTGGCGGAGTCTGAGTGGCTTTCGGAGATAAGAGACCAGCATACTCTGGCGTAGAGGCGTTTTGAAAAGTATCCCGAGGGAATGTACTTACGATGCAGTGCGATGTTAGATTAAAAGATCCGTGATCAACCATAATTATGAGATAGACGATGAATGAATGAAATGTAATGACGCGGTTGCGGTGCAAGAAAGGAAACTGCCATGGCCGGCACAGCTACGACGTCAGTATATATATATATGCATGGTAAGACATGCGCCCCGTATACTTAGAGGTCTCGCACGTTCTGTTCTATCTTGCCCTCAAAGACTGATATGACGTCTTCAAGCACCGCATCCGACACGAGTACGACGAGAACCCTACGAGTTTCACATGTGTTTTCTGAAATTGAAATCGAGTTGACAGTAGGGCATGGATCGAGAAGGAGTTCGGAGGGCAAGTCGAAACAATTGGAGGTGGGCGAGTGCATTGTAAAACCAGGGAAGTCAGTGGGGAAGGAGGATATTGGGTTCGCAAGGTCGAGATGGATATCGGATAATAGCGACGAGACTGCACCCCCGCCATACGCAGAGTCACCGCACTCGTTCTCGTTCGCTCGAGCAGGACGAGAGAAAGATAATAAACGCACTTACGAACACGAAAACGAGCACGAACACGAACCGTTCACGTTACCAATGTGCTTATTCTTTCTCGGATTCCGTACGTTTTACGCGTCTTACTCCGCGAGAGACAAAATTCTCATAATTTGGACAGTTTGTCCATTATTCTGGATCATAGGCACGTTCACGTTACGACTCCCACATACGGAGACAGAACGGAGACCGGGGGGACGCTTGGATCCATTCCGGATATGGAGTTTACCATCGGAAGAGAAAGCAGAGGCGGAGAGAGAGGTAGAGAGGCTGATGAGGAGATGGGAAGTAGAGTGGAGATGGGGAAAGCGATGTATGTGGGCAACTATTGTGTTTATTGCAGTCGGGTTGGTGGTGGGCATGGCGGTCTGGGGAGGACTCAGTAGGCGGAACGACTAATAAAATAGATTGTTGGGGGCACCGCGGATTGAACGCGGGACCTTCAGAAGAAACTGACTTCAGTCTGCTGCTCTCCCAACTGAGCTATGCCCCCGCGTTTGATAAGCCTGTCCCACTTTTCTATGATCATGTCGGTAATATGACAGGCAGATCCTTAAAGCTTAAAGTAACCTTCGGTGAACCCTTGGAGCTATGGGTTAGAGAGTATGGTTTACAAGAGAAATGGAAAAAAGGTCATGAAAACTTTTCAGTTCATGTATTTTTAATGTTTTACCTATTGTAAATGTAAAATATGACTGATGTAGTTACTTAGAAGCCAAGAAATCAGTTATCTGAGAAAGAACCATTGTTTGGGACTCCTCAACAAAAAGCTGTCTTTTGCAAGAAACCAAAATATGTTCCAAATCACATGCAACTGGATCTTTCATACTGTAAATGTAGATTTTAATCAGTTGAATAGCTTGTAGAAACTCATGGCTTGCAGGGCATGCTGAGACTAGTGCATCATCATAAGTGTCATTGATTCTACCAGTGACCCCTGCATCTTCTCATGCTTTGCATGCAGCCAGAACAGCCTGACATATGTTCTTATCAGTTGCTTGTTTCATATAGTGTACCTGGAGAGCCTTAATAGTTATTCTATTTTGAAGTTGAAGGAGATCAGTCAATTTGAGTTCATCTAGAGCTTTTTCAATCTTCTTCTCTGCTCCTATGATTGGATCAAACTGGTCATTGAGAAGAGTTAAAACTGGTATCATGGGCTGAGATGCAAGTTGATCCATTTTCAGGAGGATACTAGCTTTGTGCCAACAATGTCTGATGGTGGTTGTATCTACATACATTGTTTCATGCAGTGTTGACCAAATACATAGCTGCAAGTTGATTGATGTTATAAATACTCAGATTGTATGACCCCAAGATCATGGCAGTCAAGAGCACATTTAATATGAAAGAATTTAATAATGTTTGATCTATAGGTTGAATGTGTGAAGTAAGATTTGATTCAAAATTCTCAACATGGATGTTTCAAAGGCCTCTTGGAACAATGTGTCCTGCAAAGTTGTCTTGTGAAAGAACTTTTCAATTCTCTGCCTTCAGTTTATAGTCTCATTGCTCTACCCAGTTCTGATAAATGGAGGCTGTCATCTATGCTTTGGCATTGCTGTGATAGTCAGTGTCATGACCCCCACCCCCGGGCCAAACCCCTGGACCAGCACAGCCCCAAAGACCACTTACATGACTTGACCCCCAGGAGGACCAGCCAACCCCGGGCCATTACTCCAACTGCTGGCAACCCCATGACCATCACCCAATCACTGGCAACCCCTGACCCTGGACATCACCGACCCCTGGCACGGCCATCACCCCCAACAAACCGGCAATCCCCGCCCTGGACATCACCGATAACCCCAGGCGGCCCTGGGACATGACCACATGGACACCATGCGCATCATTCAGCGCATCACGCATCACTACGCATCATTCCATGCATTACTGCACAACATTCCATGTACCAGACACCGCCAGCACCACGCATCTCACTTCACAAAGCACCAGTCCCATGTTCTGCCTTGCCGAGCCCCGCAGTGCCACGTTTCCCCCCATGCAGTGCCACCATGGCTCTTAGGACAACGGCATGGCCGCTGTGCACTACCTGACATCCACAGTGACCCCACAACTTTCTATGTCCTGGACTGACCCTTAGACCTGTAGTCAGTATATAGGGACCCCACAGATACTTGTTAAAGTAGTGTTGATATTACCTATGTCTTGTATTTGTCTGCCTCATCTCCTTGCCTCTCTAGCTATTGTCTCGTTGACTCATCTCATCTCCGGTTACTACTCTGCTCTTATCTAGTTTCTCTCTTTATCTTTACTTCCCTTACTCTCTGTCCTGCAATCTATTCTTTCTCTCTTTCCTCCAGTTTTCACCTCTGAGTCTTGCCCCTTCTTCTCTGATCTCTACTCTCTCTTCCCCTTGTTCCCCTTCTATCTACCCTTCCTCCGTTAGACCCCCACCTAACCTAATCACATTTTTGCCCCACCAAACCTAGCCCCAGAGCTAACCCTGGGACTCACCCTCAGCCCCGGAGCTCGTCCCCAACCCCCAGGACTCTTTCCTTGACCCCGGAGCTCCCCTCTCCGCCATCACAGTACTTGCCTAACACTCCCCTATACACACCCAGCCCCCAACACCGGTTCAAACCCCCATGCTCAAGCAACACCGCCTGCAAGTAGATTTTGCATCTGCCACATAAGGAATTGCCCTGTAGTTTGAGCCCCCGTAGTTAGTGGAACCTGACAGTCAGATCCCAGCTAAGCACCTGTCTTCTTCCAGAATGCATGAGATATATTGGCTGAAGCTTCTTTCACTCATCTGGATTTGCTATAAATGCATATGTATGTTAAGCAGACTTTTCTTTCTTTTACACCTGCATGCTATTTGTCAGAGAAACCTTGGTTAGATGGCATTCTGTCTGTCAGGTCAATAGATTAGATCAAGAAATTAACATTGGTATATACACATAAAACAATCTAGTCCATTAAGAATATCCCTTTACTAATAGTTATACCCATGAATGAGCTCTCATTTTCTGTTTCATGATTATTGTACTCATAGAACCAGCTTCACCATGCTACTGCAATGATTTCAAATTGGCATCTTGTTTAAAACTCATCAACCAACTCTCACTTAAGTTGAGGTGCTCGTTATTCAGTACACCCACTAGATCTGCAAATCACTTTTACTTTGCTTATAGAACATCACCAGTGAGGAGAACATCCTTTACTATCACTTTAAATATTCAGAGATCCATCATTTCTGTCACTTCCAGGTGTTGTATTTGGTGTTGTCATTTAGCAGTCTGATCTGTGTTGCTAATGGCTTCTGCCCAGCTATCTCACCACTTTGCCTCTTCCTCAATCCAAGTAAAGATCAAAGATTATTTTATTACAAGATTTGGATGAAGAGGAGTGAAAACTTTGGCTATTTTTGACTAATTCTTGCTATTGGAATTATATTAGTCCAAAATCTTAATTCACTGGTTTCAGTGTTGCAACTTCTTTTTTTGTAAAGACTAGTGCTTGTTCTGCCTTTGCTTTTGCTACATCTTTGGATTTAGGTTCTTTTACACCTTATCAACATACATGTGGAACTGAATTAAGAACATGCTATATGTTTGTGCTTTTTTTGACAGCTTTAACAAGTTTACAAGATTTTGCTGCTGTTCATCCAAGTTTACAAGTCCCTTCTCATAATTTGAAGCTGTCTCTAGAGTGCTTACAACTGCTACAAAGTCTACTAGATTGCTGTACTGGTTTAGCCATGCTTTATTCTCAGAAGAGATAGGTTTTTAAGCAGCCAACTGAGCCTGGAAATGTTTTTTCTTGGCTTTGACTTCATTTTGCAATCAAGCTATTCTTGAGTATCTCAATTTTCAAATCCATAATAAACAAGAAAAATCACTTTCTCAGATGAGATAGAGTAAATTGATTCATTGCTAACATATTATACTTTTACTACTGTTTAATTAAGTTAAATTCTTAAGCTTATTTTTAGAAATAAGCTTTGCTTAATTTATAGAGATATGTAATAAGAAGTAGGATTGCAAAGTCAGCAAGCTTGGAAATAGATACAATTAGAGAAAAAGCTAGTCAAATAGCCAATACATCATTCCTTTACAAGCTGTGAGTTTTATCCTTCAATGATTTTTAAACACATATTTACTTGTCAAAAAAATTTCTTTATTTTTTCTCAGTTTTTAAATAATGCTCACTGAGATCAGAATAAATACTTTCAATACTTTCTTTTTCTTCTCTAACTTTTTTTTCTTATATTTTTTTCTTTGACATTTGTCTGAGAAACCTTGGCTGATTTCAAATGGACACATTAATAGGTCTAGACAATAATTGGTTTAAAATCATGTCCACTTTCTAAAAATAAGTAAATAACTTATTTTTATCAAAAAATAGTATAAAGTGTGGACAGACTAATACCTATCTTGAAACCAAAACATGAAACCTCTTTAAATAGGTTTAAATGAGAGCTAATACAAACATTGGCTAGTCAATAGCCTTCCAGCACTTTTCAATTTTTTATCAGACTATCTGCAATAGATCTTTGTAGATGTTTCTGAAAATATATGAAAATCCTGGAAAATCATAGAAGCACCTAATCTGGACACATGAGGTCAGTTTGATTCATATTCATAAGTCATATTGACTCTAAATTATTAATAACAGTCTTTAGTTCATGCTAGAATCTACCATCTTCAATCAGTCACAGTGTTTAGTGGCATTGTTAAAGAGCTTTGTTTTCTTCTTTTGATTCTCTTCAATGTCTACTTGTGCAGGAACAATGTTGTTTTTCCATGTAAAGACTAAAAAAAATAGGTATTCCAACAAGTTGTGTTAGTGACAAAAAATACAAAAGCCTTCTTAGAATTTATCAACTGAAAAGAATGATTAAGTATCCAATCAATGAGTTCAGTAGCTTTTATTCTCAGCTGTTAGTTGAAACTGTATAACAATTGAATATTTTAGAAATTGTTTTTTTCCAAAAGGAGATAGATAAACTTGACAAGTATGACATAGTATGCCAAATAGCCATTGCTGTTTTAACACCACATTCTTTCTTCTACATTGATTGCCATCATATTATCATAGCATAATGCAATGATATACACACTAGATATTTACCTCCTCTGCTTTGTCAATGATTGCCTTGAATGCATGATACATCGAGTCCTCTACCTTCTTGTACAAGTTGGCTCAAATGAGATTGACAAGATAGGTCTAAGACTTCAAGGTGAGTAAAAAAGCACAATAGACTTGATATATCTTTATTTTTCCATTAATAGAAAGATTTATGCTTGTTACAGCATTGCATAATTCATTCTGCCACTTATCTGATGTTAAGACAGCATACTTTTCATGCAAAAATGTTTGAGTTAGTTGATAACCACATCATTAGCATTGTTGAGTAGCTGACCTGCAACCTGTTTGTGGGAAGAAATAACATTCCTAGGTGTTGACTGGAAAAGAAGAAAGAGTGCTATTACTTCAGGATCTTCAACCTAGAAAATAGAAGGTTTGCAAATATAGTGGTCCAGAGAAGTTGTCTTCAAACAATTTCTTTTTGCTCAGAGGTCAAGGAAATATTGAAACCATAAAAGACTTGTAGCTAGAACTGTTTCATCAATGTTTCAACCTTCATAAGTAGTTTTCTTGCTTTCTTTCTTTTCATTTCACTGTCTGATTCATTGTTCAATGTCTCATCAAGGCTCTTTGACCTCTTCTTTTTGCCCTCTTTAAAGGCTCTGGCCATGTTTCAAGCCTGAGTTAATACATTCAAACATGAATTGACCTCATCCTTTCTTAGAGTATGTGCAATCATAGAATCCAATGACACTGCCAACATCATCTTTACATGCTTCAAGTTTATATTGTTAGTTGAGACTCACAACTAGATGGTCAGCTTGATAAGATTCAGAAGATAACTTCAGGAATTCATTATCATCAAGCTCCAAAATTTTTCCATCAGGATGACACTTCTCCAAACAGCCAAAATAGTGTGCACAGCAGTGGGAACTATTTTGTCTAGCACTGGCAAAGAAGAGCTGCCAAACTTCAAATTTTGCAGGGGCATTTTAGTAAGACTAGTACTTGTAGTTCAAACTTTGCTAGAGATTCTTTGCTGCCAAATATCTGATTAATATATATTATAAATGTATCTAAAGGTTAAGTAGTGGTCATGAACCTTTGAGAAGTTGATATAAATCTTTGGCCTTCATGACACCTATATTGACCTATAACCCTTTGAGCCAACACTGAAACACATAGTACTGAATGTAATGCTAATGTACACTTACTGTCTAAAGCCCTTTCCTCCGGAATCTGCAACTGTTCGACTTGATATGCTGTTTCAAATCAGATAGATCAGTAAGATAATGATACAGTAATTGTTCATATGCTTACTGGACACTTCTTGTTTACTTGAATAGTTTAGGTTTGTAATAAGTGCAATGATAAATCTGATGCAACTCAAAAATTTGAGGCTGTTTAGATAGAGGGTTCAGTGAGTAGTATGCTGTTTTGTAGGTTACTTGAATAGCTATCTGCATAATGTCACACCATGCTTTCAAGCATAGGAATACACAGCCTCATGGATAAGAGTCCCAGAGTACTTGAGCTCAATCAAGATACCTAGTTGATTGGCATCAAAGTAGAGCTACGAGATTCCAGCACTTAGTATGGATGAGTGCGATGTGTATGGTGAGTGTGACAAGTGTCGCAAACGTGTGACAACGACCCACCTGTGTTTTGTTTTCAGAATTTCCCACACAGCTGACCATCGTATCCACCAACGAGCAGGACTCATCGCCGTCCGCTGCTTGTATTCTCTCGCTTACCTCCCAGCTACATTGGCAAAAAATAAAAGATATTTCTAGGTAATTGCGACTCCATAGCTGTTGTTTTCAGGTTTGAATAGGTCACAGTATGTGTTTCCAGCATATTATATTCCGTCACTCAATAAAGCCTTATCAGGGTTACAATTATTTCAGTTCCCAACTGAACGGGTTCGGAAAACATAACCATGTAACTTCTAATACACTGACTCTTCTTCATTCAGGTCCCCGTTTATCCTGGTTGCGTCCGTTCGCCTGCTATGGACAACCCTCAGCACTACCAGCCTCTTTCTCATGCACTGAATCCTCCACAAGGCCATCAACGTACCTATACTGGTATTTTCAACTCAAAGATCACGACCACAAATTCACAAAACACTCATCGTGAAGAAGAAGAGGAGGAGGAGGAGGAAGATGGTGACGACGAGGGTCTCATCGAGGAACAACTAAACCGGCATGAGCCAGGTACCCAAAGCAATCCATCTTCTCCACAACCAAAGACAACTGGGTGTGTACATCATTTTATTCCACATGAGGCATCCGGTGAAGACACTTTGCGCTGATTCGTTGTTGGGCCCGTCAAAAGCACGGTGGACACGCATGCGGCACAACAAGGTCAACAGGAAGATTCTCAAGCAGCAAAGCGTCGACCAGGTCGTCCGCGTGGTTCCAAAAACAGGAAACCCCGTACCAGTCAGACGGTATCGAAGCAAGACGCTGCTTTTTATACCATGCCTGCTGTCGTAACGCCACCTCAACATCCTGATGTGAATGCACATAATCAACAATACTACGAGTTTCAGTGGCGCGTCTTGAATTTGTGTTCCGAGTTCTACACAGCTGCGGAAGAGCTTGTAGTATGTCGCTCGATAATTTGCGAACAAATATCATATCTTACAAGAAATTGCAGAAAGCAACTCAACCTTTGGTAATAGCACAATGTTATCAAATGGGACCTGGCAGTAAGGTTGACCCATTGGTCATGCTCAATGAAGCAAAACGTATCTGCGACACATTGGTAGGATTTGACTTGAGTTTACTATCTACGATGGCTTCTGATTTCGGACACAAAGGTCAGTAATCCGTCGCAACTAGTCGCCTCGCCACCCCCACCCCTTTACCCTGCCGCTCCGACACTTTATCAGCCAATGCAGACGCAAACCATCGCGTCCACCTCGACAGCAGCACGTCCGGCGGCATCTACCAGCACGACGGCTACCTCATCCACCATTATATCCAATCCAGCGTCATTTGTCATGCCTTTACCCACCGCACAACCCACTTATACACAATACTCTATGTATGCACCCCCAGGGCAATACCCGACGACTCCATACTATCAGTATCCGTACGTTACACCTGGGACTTATTATCCGCAACCACAGCCTCAGCTATCAACGTCTGCACAACCCCAACCAGCGGTTGCTCAGACTCAGCCGGCACAGACACCTCAACCACAACCTGAGGCATCGACGAGCACAGGAATTTCTGTTAGCTCGGCCAATGTCATTACCTCTGGCACCGGGGCTGGAGGAAATCAGGGTGCATGGTCTGATGAAGAAACTGAAAAACTGAAAAAGTTGGCAGAAGAAAGCAGATCAGGGACGCAAACCGGAGATATTGATTGGGATCGCGTGGTCGGTCAGTGGGGTAATAGTCGAACAAGGTCTCTTTTAGTCACTCACTACATTCCGGAACGAAACTCAAATTGTTGCTTTACAGGCACCAGATTCTCATCAAAGCAACTTCGTTGGGCTTAAAAGAAAGTTCTTCAAGGGGAGTTAAGCGACGGCGCGATGAAGGCACCAGCGACGCAGCGAGCCCCTCCGTCCCGCCTACTCCTACAGTCGCAAATACCGTACCACCCACAGCCATTCCTTCCCAACCTGCTAGCGCAACCAACCCGACCTCCACCTCGCCGTCTCACAGCCAAACCGCATCTACCCCCGCGGCCTCCCCCGCCCTGCCAAATCAACAGCGTCCAGGGCCCAAGTCCGCCTCTACTCTGCCTTGGCCCATGCCAACCATGGCAGTGAACACCCCGTCGCCTGTCATTGCAGCCGCGACGATAGCGGCGCAGGATCAACAGCGCACCAGTTACTACCGTGCCCGACCGAGCCAGGATGCTAACAAGGCGGGGGCGACAGTTGCGACACATCCATATATGTACCAGCCAAATGGAAACACGGGGTCCAGTAGGTTTGTAAAAGAAAATGGGAAATGAGACGTACCAAGAAGCGGTCGTCTCGGCGTGCTTCCTTTCCTTGTGTATCATCTGTCTACTATTTGACATCCGCGATTTATGACCGATCGGAGTTCTGTTGCCCTCCTCTCAATACTCTCTTATCATTTTTACTGTTGTGGACGGACCTCTGACTACCCTGTTTGTTGTTCACCCCCTTTTTTGCTTGAGCACAGAACTCCTGATGTAGTGTTTTGTAGTTGCTGCTGTATGTTGTTGAGATGCATGTATCGTGCGTTTGATGTCGTATATACCAGGCTAACCTACAGGCTTTTAGTATGTACAGTATTGGACTCCCGTACCTCCTTGTGCTTCGTTGTCGTGACGGCTGTATCATTACAACTTCCTTTAATACATGAATATCTCATCGATGTTCGTGCAAGCCAACTCACACCATCACTCGAACAAGAACATCGATTGTAACGCTACCACGCCCAGGTCATTAGCTACAAATCAACACTACAGGTTAAGTATCCAGAATTTACGACTCTCAATCTTCAATCGAGCTCATCAAGATCATTGAAATACCGCCTGGAACAATGTCATTAGAACATAAGATGTTTGAAGCAGGTTCAAAAAACGTACTCAAGGAGATCAACAGCACGTTTCACGAGTGCTCGTTTGTTATCACGCCCTGGAGCAACGACCGTGTTACTTTTACCCTTAGGTGGCGACAAATTGGTCGGTAGACGACGGTCTTCTTTATGCCCCTCATGATGCGACTTGTACTTGTGGGTCTTACCACTAGCAGGAACTCCAGTGGGAGCGGCATAACAGGGTGTGTTGCTACCCTTGGAAAACACGGTGACAATCCCATCTGTACCGGTCTTGGTGTGAGTCCCGCGACGGTGCCTACCATTCTTGTGTTTCGGGTGAGGAGTGGGAACAGGAGCGCTTTCAGCGAGTCCGGCAACAGCGCTAGTCGGGACGGGTGCATCTGAGCGAGGCACGAGAGCGGGGGCAGCAGAGAGCGCGCCATCCTTGGCGTGGCCACCATCACCGCGGGGATTACGAGCGCCCTCATCATGATGTCCCTCCTCATGATGACCCTCACGATTATGGCCCTCGCGATCATGGCCCGCAAGACTATGACCGTTACGATTACGGTCCATGCTAGGATCGCCCCCCTTATGGTGGGAACCCTTATGCCTGTGGTGGTTCCTGTTTACCGAAGGCACCTGGCCAGCCTTGCACATTGTGGCTTTCGGGGGATAAACCACAGTAACAGTTGGTAAGGCACGAAGATGAGGATTTTCGTTCGTAGGAGCGGACGGCGCTTGTCCGAATGCGTTTTTAGGCGCTGCAAGGGACTCATCTACAGGCATAAGAGGGGAGGACGACATTCCACGAGCAAAGATACCAGAGCTGATTAAAAACATCATTAGTATGGCTCCAAATTCCCTTCAGCTGAGAAACGTACTTCATAGGGACAGCAATGGCACCAGCGGCGGCAACGACGGCAACAGCGACAGCAGAGGTAGCGTGCATGATGACTGATTCAAAGCAAAAAGAGTATTCTGATGAGGTCGTAAATTCCAAAGGTGAAGAACGAGAGAAGAGTGGATAAAAGTGTAGGCTTGAGAGAATGCGGCGACCAGCACCGATGAGTTTGTCGAGGGAGAGTGAGAGACCAGCTGCTGAAGCAGTTGGACGCAAAACATGTCCTTTATAAAGGCTCTCCCCAGAAGGGTCGCGTTGAAACACCATCAGTGTGTCCAAATGAATCATGAGATATCTTTTCCGCCATGCCCGTGCAATTTTTCGCGAGCTGCAAGCACTCCAATAGCCTTCCTAGGCCTAGTTCTGCCTGTCTTGTGGCTAGATGACTGTCTTCTTTATTACATGTTGAACTGTAGCTCCAGATTTATGCAAGCAGTTGCCTCGCCATGAAAATGTTCACATATAGAGCGGTCTGAGATAATCCCAATAACGCTGTGCTGTCCTGGTAAGGGTCAACCAGGATCACTGCGGGTCCAAGAAAGATGGCGGCTAAGTCAGAGAAATGAAACTCGAGTTATTGTCATGGGGATCCATTATCAGACGACATCAGTGAAAGCTGGACGGCAGCCCGAACAATGCCGTCATTGGCCGCCTTGTGATGTCCCTGCCCGATTTTCTGCATATCCGTGGAGGCTTGCTTGGAGATGGTATATTTATATATGATAGTAGAAATACCTTCGGAAACAGTGCATTGCTGTGCGGCCGCTATTTCCGATATATTTATCTGTCAATTGCACCAGTAGGTGCATAAGCAGCAGAGTGTATGAGCTTTACTCGTTGGTAGATTACGACGGTCAGCTTTTGATTTCATTTCATCTTGGATCTATGCAATCTCGGATCTATGCAAGAATTTCCACCGAACCATATCTCTCTTATCTTATCATGAAGAACCACTTCTCGTCTTGAATGTTCTCTAGCGCACCCCAAAAGTTCGCGTGCCAGCTAGATACAACTCTGCCTGAGCCAGAGCTATCCTCTGCATCCTCTGGAGGCCTAGTATTCCCCGCAATGCGCCTTCTTCCTCGTGAACAAGATAAAGTCCTCCTGCATCAGGTGCGCCAGAAGAACGTTATAACAACCTGCTAATTACGTACTATCCGAATTAGGTCGGTTTTCTTGCTCAGAAACGTCTTGCGCGAGGATTGCGTTTGAACCGGTCAGAAACCATCGCTCTCATTGCTTCGCAGCTTCAAGAGAGGATTCGCGATGGTGCGCACTCGGTTGCGGAGCTGATGCAGCACGGCAAGACCATGCTCGGTAGGCGTCATGTATTGCCAGGAGTCCCTACACAGATCCACAACATCCAAGTCGAAGGCACTTTTCCCGATGGGTATGTTGAGCTTATTGTGTAACTTCGACATCTTTATAACCTCATGACCAGCGTATTTCTTGTCACCGTCCATGACCCTATCTGTACTGAGGACGGCGACCTCGAAGCTGCGCTTTACGGCTCGTTTCTCCCGATACCATCTGATGACTTGTTTCCTCCTACCGACCCCCGAGAATATGCAGAAGAGAACGCCCCAGGTGCCATTATCGCGAGAAAGGAAAACGTGATCATTAATAAAGGGAGAGAGCGGATCCAACTCCGGGTGACGAACAACGGTGATCGTCCTATTCAGGCAAGCAAAAGATTACCCTGACATATTTGTGTTCTTGAGTTGTTCCATAGGTGGGCTCGCACTACCACTTCATTGAAACGAATGCTGCGCTATCTTTCGATCGAGGACTGGCATACGGAAAACGACTTGACATACCTGCCGGGACTGCAGTGCGATTTGAACCAGGAGATGTGAAGACAGTGACTTTGTGTTCGATCGCCGGTGCGAAAATCATCACTGGAGGCAATAGTCTCGCATCTGGGCTCGTTGATATCGGTCGGATTGATGCAATTGTGAATTATTTGCTTCAAAAAGGCTTCGCTCACGTTCCAGAACCTGGAGCCACTGAAGTTTCTGTTGATACGGAAGTTAGTCGAGAGACATACATTTCCATGTTTGGGCCCACTGTTGGTGATCGCGTTCGGCTCGGTGATACCCACCTCTGGATAGAGGTCGAACATGACGAGGTACAAATTGAAATGTTCTAGTGAATCTCTATCGTTTACTGTTGCCTTCTTGTTCGTAGACCTCCTACGGTGACGAGGTCAAATTTGGCGGAGGTGACCGTAACTCCTGTTGCGTGTGTTCTATTGTTAATGTCCCCTCAGGAAAGACCGTTCGCGAGGGCATGGGTCAAGCGACGAATCGCTTTTCTTCTGAGACCCTTGACCTGGTAATCACAAATGCACTGATCGTCGATTGGTCGGGCATTTACAAGGTAAATCTTAATGTGTTGTAGCAACACGATTGACATCCATCTACTTGTTTAGGCGGATATCGGTGTCAAGAATGGACTGATTACAGGCATTGGAAAGGCTGGTAACCCAGATATCATGGCCAACGTCCATCCGTCCCTCGTCATTGGTTCTTCAACCGAAGTCATCGCCGGAGAGAAACTAATTGTTACCGCGGGAGCAATCGACGCGCATGTACACTATATCTGTCCCCAACAGGTTGAGGAGGCGCTTGCTGCTGGTACCACGACGATGATTGGAGGCGGCACTGGACCAAGTGCGGGAACGTGCGCCACCACCTGCACTCCAAGCCCCTTCTATCTAAGACACATGCTTGCGGCAACCGATGCATTACCTGTCAACTTTGGTTTCACTGGAAAAGGGAATGACGCCGGCCCTGCAGCCCTCGAAGAGATAATCCAGGCTGGTGCAATCGGTCTCAAGCTTCATGAAGATTGGGGATCCACCCCTGCGACGATCAAAAATGCACTGGATGTAGCCGATAAATACGATGTCCAAGTGCGCTTCTTTGCTGTCGATAGCTCTTGGCCTGACATTTTACAGGTCAACATCCACACTGACACCCTGAACGAGAGTGGCTTTGTAGAAAGTAGGTAATTAATAGGTATGTACAAGATCCGTTGTTAAGAATCGTCATGGGCTTCAGGTACCATCGCTGCATTTGGAGGTAGAACCATCCATACGTATCACACAGAGGGAGCCGGTAAGTGTTGTTGATACAAACACTTTTTTGTTGTATCTCAACGTTACACCTATCAAGGTGGCGGTCATGCGCCCGATATTATTGTTGTCTGCGGTCTCAATAATGTGCTTCCTTCGTCGACGAATCCAACTCGGCCATACGCGCACAACACTCTTGACGAACATCTCGACGTACGTAGTGCATTTTATTGAGGCCAAAGTTATTAAATAAGTATCTCCCTTCCAGATGTTGATGGTTTGTCATCATCTGGATCCCAACATCCCAGAGGACATCGCTTTTGCAGAGTCCCGTATTCGAGCCGAGACCGTCGCTGCAGAGGATGTCTTGCAGGATACCGGAGCCATATCCATGATCAGCTCCGACTCTCAGGCTATGGGACGTGTTGCAGAAGTTGTGAGTCGCACATGGCGGACTGCCAGTAAAATGAGGGAGTTCCGTGGTCCTTTAACTTCCTTAGGTGACGAGGAGGGTAAGGACAACGCGCGTGTCAAGCGATATATTGCGAAGTATACTATTAATCCGTATGTCGAATCTCCTGCTGCATGATCCCTCGCTGATACTATCGACCAGTGCGATAACACATGGCATGAGTCACCTCATTGGCCATGTTGCTGTTGGAACACTTGCTGACCTCGTCCTTTGGAAACCAGAGAATTTTGGCTCCAAGCCTGAGATGGTCTTGAAGAGTGGTGTCATCGTTGTGGCACCAGTAAGGATTCATCCAGCCTTTGTAAATCTAAATTTCAATCTTTCTACAGATGGGGGACCCGAATGCATCCATTCCTACGGTTCAGCCGATCTTCACAAGACCAATGTGGGGTTCAAAGTCTGCTTCGGCGGCTTTGAATTCAGTGTCGTTCGTCTCTCAAGCTTCTCTGGATTCTGGAATGGTTGCTTCATACAATCTATCTAAACGTTTTGAGGCCGTTCGCGACTGCCGCTCAGTTACAAAGAAGCATATGAAATGGAACAACACAATACCGAAAATGACAGTCGACCCAGAAAGCTACGAGGTCCGTGCGGATGGCGTATTACAAGACATCCAAGCAGCTGAAAAGCTGCCTCTCACCATGGCTTATAATCTGTTCTAAGCGTGGAACATGTTTTATGTGCATACAGTGACGTCTGATGGGTATACTATGGGCATTGGATTTATAGAACTTGTACAACAGGAATCATGGAACTGTCAGGATTTGAAGTGATCAAGTAAATCAGTGACCAATGAACTGGTCATCCGTGTCATCGAGCAATATCTCTTCAAACAATGCATCCGCAAGGGCATCATCAATCTCACTATCAAAGTCATCGAAGTCGTCAAGGTCACAAAATCTAGGACTGTCGAGTTGGTCGCCATCATCTAGAGTTGTCTGCTTCCTGTCGATATCGTCACCGCCCTCATTATGCGTGTAAAGTAGTTTTTGTGCCTGCTGTTGATAATGTGACATCACTAAGAGTTTAGTACGAAGTGACTCTCGCTTGCAGAAATAGCAGTGAGTCGGAATAATCTTGGCCCAATGCGCCTTGCCGTGTTCGAAATAATTGAATTCACATTCACACTTACTATCCCAGTAAATGTTTCAATAGTTTGGTCTCGTGCAAAAAATGAACACCTACCTCCTGGAACGAGTAAAATGGCTGTCAATGACTCGTTTGAAACGAGGGCTTGGGAGAAAAAAAGTACCGGATGGTAATCGCCCATGCTCTTGGTAGGGCAGAAGTGCCCAAGCACGAGAAGGGACCTTGTCACGTAGTGGATTTGACATAGACACCATAGCAGGTGCATACCGATTCTTGCGTTTATTCTCCGTGAGAATGTCAATAAATGTTGGAGCGAGCTTGGATCTGACATGTACACCGGCTTCTGGCGAGGATGAAATTGAAGCCATCCAATTCACCTTAGTGATGCAGGTAGGGGCAGGCTTTTCTTTTACACGAGAGGCCCGGGTCAAAGGGTGGGTCTCATGGTGAGACGTGAATTCACCGGAAAACTTGAGTCGACTGCACATCAGGGGCGAGGATGTCTCGTTGAGGGGCACCCCTCTATCCGAAGCCTGAGAGGATGTAATGGCATACAGATTGGAAGGTACTTTCCGAATGCTAGGTATCCGAACACGATTTGTGCGATTGAGTATTTTCCGTTTAGATATGGAACTGGAAACAGAACTGGGCCTCGACGGCACAGCCAAGATTTTATTCGAGTTAATCGGAAACTGCTGGTGTAGCGACGATTAATGAGCTTTGGTGGATACAAATGATAATCTAGGCTTACAAAGTCCACATCGTTGGTCATCTCAAACATCCCGGAAGAGTCACGAGAGATGCCTGCGAATGTATGTACCCAATTGTTCCTTCGCTCGCTCGCTCCAATGAAGGCTCAAACTCTGATAAACTTGTTATTGCATGAGTTATTATCGCCTAGAGAAAAAGGGTGGCATACTGATAGACAAATTTCCGACCCGGATTCACTATACAAGGGAGACTATTCCTGTAAGGCAGCAGAGAGAATACAGGGTAATTCAGGGGCACCGAGTACCATTCGGGCAGGACTTAAGTTGTTCATCTTCGCTTGTAACTCTTTGTCGTGGACACACACCGGCATGGAGATTATCCGAATGAGGTAGCAACACAGAATTTGGTTTAAAACAATGAACCTAGGTAAGAGAAGACTTCGTGAGGGTCATGTGATTTGTATCTTGTCCTTTGTATTGTTATTGTATCCATCACTACATGACAGGTCAGAATCAAGAATAAGGACAATGTCATGGTCACATCTTAGTATTTTTCAAACTAATTTTTTTGTTGCCTTGTTCACAGTAACATTGATAGGCGATTGAGCGAGGAAATGTAGCATGTTTTCCTGAAGTTCAAGGGAAGTGAACTGATGA
Source organism: Termitomyces sp. T108 (assembly GCA_017657275.1). Lineage (NCBI taxonomy): Eukaryota > Fungi > Basidiomycota > Agaricomycetes > Agaricales > Lyophyllaceae > Termitomyces > Termitomyces sp. T108. The sequence goes on along the minus strand of JAGGAU010008370.1, from coordinate 3,260 downwards.
GGTTACTGAATGTCATGAAGCCAATTACCCTGTGCCCGTCAAACGTCGAGACTGGATCACATGCATATCACCCGATGGGAATCGACATGAAGATATTTACAGCCGTTTACGCACTCGTCGGGAAACTAGAAAGGGATCAGGTATGTAACCCTAGATTAAGTTTCTCATCTTTGATAACACACCAGCGACGTTGAGCTGCTCTTCTTGCGACCCGTAAGAAATCTTGGGATCCTCAAGTTAGCTGTTATTCAACTATGTATACGGGCGAGAAATGTGCTTCTATATGAAATTTTGGACCGTCCCAAGATCTCTTGGCACACCAACCAAATTCTCGATTTGTGGCGAACCATGGGTGGATGACATAGCGAGGCACACCTATGGAATTCGAAGAAGACCAAGGGTTTCTTCACTGCAGATACTGACCCAGAGTTGCCTTACGAGCTTTCTTGTCGCCCATACTCAGCACGATAACGTGGGGAGAGAACAAGTAGCGTGGCGAAGCATGAGATAACTCTACATTGGGAGCTGATCAATGTTAGCACCAAGATACACGCAAACTGCTGTAAGTATGGGCGTTTTACTACTTTTCCGAGTCCCAAGTTGCAGATATCGTGCTCTCCAGAAAGTGACCAGTACTTTCTATATCGTAGGCGCTGTATATTCATGCCTTCAATACTCCGCATCAGCCCTGTATTCTATGACTGACACGCCATCCACCACAGTCACTCCAGAGGCATCCCCGCGAGACACCTTTGTCCCTGCTTTTGAAACATTCTGAAATAGCAGATCCCCCCATCTTTGGTGTCGTTTGTAAAACCTATCCGGCAGATATCCTGCATCGACTAGTTCTCCAATTGCACGGATAACCCACTGTTCACATGCCCAACCAGTATCCTTCCGTAATGATATCACAGGTGTAGATCCCTGGTCAACATTATGTGTTGCGAGAAGATCACGGATGATGCTTAAAGACTCAGGTGACGAGTCCAAGAGGGGTGGCAGGGCCACGCAACAGACGAAGGTGGTGTGAGGATCGGGGTCATTGGCTATGAGTGGCTGATTGATGACAAGCGGAGAGAGGGTGCCTCGTCTCCAACCATTGTTATTTCCTGTAATATGATAGAGTGGGGTTGGGACTGTTAGGGAGTCGGATGGCAGGGCGAGAACCCAATGGTATTTGTCCAGGGAACTTGTCGTGTAAAGGCAGATGTAGAGTGAAGTCATGGTACGATCAGCCCGGCGGTAGGTTAGGGCAATGTAAGTAGATGCGGCTTGTCCCACAATGGCAGGATGAAAGCCACAAAAAGATGTAAGGATGACACTGATTGTGAGCCTGCAGCTGACAACAGTTCAAAATATCATTGTCACAAAACTGTGTGTAGAACCGGGTGGCTAAGTCATATAGTTGGTTCAGATATACGCCTTTTATAAGTTGTAACCGCTGTGGTCTATTACTGAGATAAAGAATACATACAGAGTTCACGAAAAGCAAAGAAAAGCAAGTAACCTCCATGGCCCCCTGAACATCATTCAAAGGTCAAGAAAGAACGCCCTCGTTTGCTTTTACTTATGGGCTTGGAGACGGCCACACTAGATGTGACCTTGTGGGGTACTTTCCCAGTAGACGTGTGGGTAGGAACGTTAGCCATAGGCAACAAATCTGCAGCCTCCCCTTTCGATGCGTCCCAATTCGGGTCAACAGTGAAGTACATCGCAGAGCCCCTCGATTCACAGTGTTCCCTCTCAAGCCTGTGCGGCATCACGGTTCTTTTTTGAGGTGTGATGGGCGTTGTGGAAAGTGGGATAGGTGGCAATGGCTGCATATACGGTGCTCCTGTGGCATCTGGGGTCTTCTGTTGGGTCTTATTTCTCGGTTTCATCATATGCTTGTTCGTGCCGGCTTTCCGATCGACAAACATCGTTTTGTCTTGGTTCTCGCGCATGCCTGTGTCCCTGCCCACATTCAGTGAGTTCTTTGTCGGCTTCGACCTATTGGAGAAAACATTCAGACATGGTGTATATTGGAAGAGGAGTCGAACGAGCTCTTACCTAGCCTTGAATATTCCCCAACGTTTACCCGTGCCTACTTGAGCCGAGGATTTGAACGGAAGCTGATATGTAGGACTTTGTTCCAAAGGTGCAAATCGTGGATTACTCGAGTCGTAGCGAGATATAGAAGATTTCTGCAAGACACATGTTAGGTTTCTCGTCTCCTAAAAATCGATATATAAGAATCACCTCAGCTTGACTGTGCCAATCATCCCATATCAAGTCCAATTTTGCCGGAGTCATACGAGCCTGTTTCTCGAGATAAGGATTTTCCCGTAAAGCAGGAGAAGCACATTTTGCTATCTGAACCATTGATCGATTGTGTGACGAGGGCATCTTCACTGTAGAATGAGGTTGCAACGAGATGAGCTCCTTGTAAGGCCATATTATAAGGGCCGCTCAGCCACCGATCTAGTTATTCACGAAGGATTGGAAGGCCACCGCTAACAATGCACCCTTTCAAAGAACAGTAAGAACAATGACGGCACATTGAGTTACACGATAAATGGGCATATAGACTGGAACTGGTGGCCAGAGGTAAGAGCGGAGCGAACTGTTAGATGTCTTCAGCTGTGAATGTCTGACCAAGGTACGTTGGAGTCCCTCATCGAGTTTTTAAGCGGTATCGTATTACAAGGTCTCGATGGCACACAGCATGGTCTGAACGCCAAAAGCAAAAAAAGATGCGGGCACGTGGAAAAAAAACCTTCGGGGCCACTCTTCGATGTTTAATTGGAGTTTGTGTAACGTTTTGCCCAAAAATGGAACACGTCGGAATTGCACTCGACGAACCAGTTGGACTACCAGTCCCATTAGAACAAACCTCGTTACAATACTGTGACCCGTTATGCAGAGTGAACCACGCTCTGATACTGCTGGTCATTTCCATAGCGGGAACCAGACCGCTACAGTTTGGTCCGTGTAACTGAGTATTGAACAGCCGGTCGATATGCAAAAGTTCTGGCCCCCCCTTTCCCCAGAACGGGATTAAGTAGCACTCTTCCACATAAGTATATATGTAATTTGTGTCAGAGCGTCAAAGCAAAACTTGAATTTTCCGTTACAAACCTCTTCATTCATTTCTTACACATTCACTACGCACAAGACTCAAAACTTTTGGCAACGTGACCTTCCTGTTTTTTTTTTTTTTTTTTTTTTTTTTTTTTTTTTTTTTTTTTTTTTTTTTTTTTTTTTTTTTTTTTTTTTTTTTT
>JAGGAU010008369.1:0-34486 GCA_017657275.1 Termitomyces sp. T108 | reverse complement strand
GTATATACTCTAATATACTTTGGATCTCCCTCTGCCAGTTGTGTGACTGAGCCATAGCCTCCAGAGGTCGCCCTTACACACACACTCCTAATTCATGAATCCTCTGCTGTTGCCCCTACAGTTGGCCCACACATTGTCAACACAGATTGGGGTCATGGTCAAATGTAGCAACCCCATCTGCAGAAGGACTGGTCACACCATCAAAAAAATGTTTTAAAAAAGGAGGTGGCATGGAGGAGCAGTATCCCAACTAGTGGTGGCATAGTAAAAGCAGCATAGAGGCATCAACCCTGCTAGCCACACCTGCCCCTAACATCATCCCCATACCCACACTATAAGCAAACTCAGCATTGGCCTCAACTCAAAACAAAATAACTCTTGGTGGCTAGCTTTCATGACTTTGGCAGGTTCATTATGCCTGCTGGCAACTTATGCCAACTTCATGGCAAATTGCCATTTCTTTGTCAACAGGGCTGACTTTGAGACATATGGGCTCCAGATAATAGGATGAGCTTGACTGCTGATAGGGGCAGCAACTTCCACATCATAGGCATCAGGCATGTCCATAAGTGTGTTCTGCACAACAGTGAACTGATCAAGCTCACCTTTGACAATGCCCTATATGTCCCCAACTTCATGCATAACCTCATCTCAATTGGCATGTTGTGCTGGAGAGGATGCAAGACAATATTTGAGCCTAGAGTGTTCTATGCTCTTTACAGCACACCATTCATGAGAGTCACCTTGGCTGTGGACACAATGTTCTGCATTGAGTTTGTCCAGCCACCCCTCAAGGCCTTGCACATCAGTTTCCTTCTTTGCTCTACCAATTTCAAAACTTGGCATTGTCAACAAAGGCATGTCAGTGAAGGCACAATGCTTGAGATGGCTAAAAAAGACCTTATTATGAAGCTACAGCTCACCACAATGGCTGTGGAGGGCTGGTGCAAGGACTACATTATGAGGAAGCAGTCCCACTGGTTGTTTGATGCCAAAGTAGTCCCTCCCCAAGTCAGTGCCATATGAGCTTGTAATGTTTGACCTGTTTGGTCCCACCCATGTTTAGACTATGGATGGGAAGGTCTGGATGATGACAGCCATGGACCAAGGGACAGGGGGCAGAGACAGATGCTTGGTACTTGGTAAACAAGACAATGGTGTTGATCTTGATCTGCTCTAAAGAATTCAATGTCAGCATGGAGGTGCAGTCAGGCTGATGTATCAAAAGAATCTGGAGCAATGGTGGCAAGGAGTTTATAAACAACCTCTGAGTGGCATACTGTGTGAAGTGGGGTATCATTCATCAGACAACCCCCTTTCATTCATTATCTGCTAATGGAGTTGCTGAGAGAAAGGACTGGACAATACTAGATCTGGTGAGAAGCATGCTCAGTGACTCCCACCTGCCACCCCATTACCAAGGAGAGGCCACATCCACAGCCATGTATATTATTGACCTGATTTTGAGCTCATGCCACCTGAACAAGATGCCATATAAGATATGCACAAGCCACAAACCTGACATGATGAACCTGAGGCTTTTTGGCTGCACTGCTTATGCAAAGATTCTGAAGAAGGATGGCACCAGCAAGCTTGCCCTGAGGTCAATCAAATGTGTCCTTGTGGGGTATTTTGGTGTTAGCAACTATAAATTGCTGGAACATGCTACAGAGCATATCTTCTGCTCTCATAACTTCATCTTTGAGGAGGGCCTTGCCCACCAGATTTTGCCAGATGACTGGGGGAGCAGCATAACCTATATCTATGAGGTCTTTGACAACCCAGGCTTTGCAGATGGAACCTCCAGTATGGGGGAGGATGAGTAGCAGGATACTGCTGCTAATGCTGCTGGTGGAATGCCACCAGAGATGGAAGCAATAGTACTAGCAGCCCCTGAATCCATACCTGAGCCTTGGTTCTCTGCACATCTCAGGAACCAATCAACCAGGGCCACCAGAGCTGAAGAAACAGAATGCATTATTGAGGATGCCATGGCAGAGGTATTGGCATGGGCAACCAACCAAGGACTAACAGCAATAGGAACAATCACCTTTGACACCAACAACATGACATGGGTCCCCAAGTCATATTCTGAGGCAATGTGATGACCAGACCTATGGAGAGCACTGATGGATGAAGAAATGACCAGAATGCATGACCTGAAGGTGCAAGGACAATGAAGAACCATTGTACCTTCATGCTCAAGTACAATGATGATGGGAAAGTCATTGCCAGGAAAGCTAGACTTGTTGCCAAAGGATTTTCCCAGATCTCAGGTAGATTACTTTGCCACATATGCATCAGTTGTGAAGTATGAGTCACTGAAAATGAACAGCAATTACAAAATGTGGCAAATTGACTACAAAAGCACCTACCTCAATGTACCCACACAAGTGCCCATCCTATAGAGCAGCCAGAGGGCTACAAAAAGACCCTGAACAAACTATTTTGTGTCAACATGACAGCCAGTGACTGAGTCTGGAGGAGTGAGACAGGGAGCAATAAGAGCAGAAGCAACAATGAAAAAGGATTGGTAGCCTTACTTGACAAAGCAATCTATGGCACCATGGATGGCATGAACAACTGGTGGAACACCTTGAACAACAACATGAGGAGACTAGGGGTACAAAAGATCTGAGGCAAACCAATCAGTGAGAGTAAGGGAGAGAAATGGAGAAAGAACAGTGATGAGAACTTACACAGAGAACATGTCAGGGATATCAACATTCAAAAGCAAGGATAAACATGCATGCAAGGATCTGGGGGAGAAATTTCAGATCAAAGACTTGGTAGAGATGAGGTTCATGTTGGGTATACATGTGGTACAGGGCCAAAAACAACAATTAGTGATACTGGACCAGGAAGAGTATATCGAGCACACATTGGAGAAGTGTGGGATGGTGGAATGCAAATCAAAGTATACTCTGCTAGGCATTGCACTTACTCAGGATCAGAGCCCACAGATCTACAAGGAGCGCTTCTATATGCAAGGCAAGCCATATATAAAAGCACTTGGATCTATTATGTACATGTATATTGGAACTTAGCTGGATATAGCCTTCACCATGGCATCACTCAGCAGGTTGAGCTCCAACCCAGGCAAGGCTCACTGGATTGCATTGGTCCATGTACTGCAGTACTTGAAAGCCACATCACATTATAAGATATAGTATGGAGGTGCTGGCTATTAGGACCTCACTCCATACAGCTATTACATTTTGGACTTTGCATCAGACACCAACACATGAAAATCAGTGTCAAGCAGTGTACCTACAGGCAGGCAGCCCTACATGCCGGAGCATTAAGTATCAAGACACCATGTTGACCTCAATGACTGAAACCAAATATATTGCCCTAGGACATGCAGCCAAGCAAATCTATTGGATGTACTTGGCCTTGTCAAAGATCCCTCAGCAGACCTCAACTATAGCTGAGAACTGATGTAACCACAACCAAGTCAAGCACATCAACATGCACCACCACTATGTCAGGCGCCTCATCAAGGAGGGAAAGATCACAGTCCACTACATACCAAGTGATGAGAACCTGGCCAACTTATTTACCAAACTGCTCCCTCACCCCCAACACCACAAGCTATGCCTGACCCTATGACTATGCAACAATTGATGCATACCTCAATTCTGAGGGAGTGTTGAGCTTGGATTGAGGTACATGTGGGAACACATGAAATGCACAAGAGTGGATGAAAACAGATAGGGGGATAAACTATACAGAACATGATGGAAGAGGATCAGATGCAGGCTTTGAAATACCTTAGTCATTATACAATGAACTGAGGTGAGCCTGGGCCCATGCATATATTTCCACAATGCTAATTATATATCTAGTATTGTTGTCGACAGGTATATAGAAAATATAGTCGTTATACAACTGACTGAGTATTGTTGTCAACACATCTGTACTTATTTACATAGCTCCTAATTACCTCTAGGTCACCTCTTAATATATTGGTTGCAGTACTCATACAATATCATGAGGCCATCGTGAGGCCAGGACTAGTGTCAACTTTCACACCAAGTCTTTGACTGGACGGAGCGGAGGATGAAATCGGCTGGATGAGTCAGCGTTATGTGACAAAAGTTTTAAAACTCCCAACACTCGACCCAACAAATTGACCGTTCTCCAAGTTAGTGTGGTAGGATCTTCTTCAGAAGTTAGAGTAACAACTCTAGCTGATGTTTTACTATTCATGATTTCATCAAAATTTTGAGACTCCCAACTGATGATGGTAGAGTCAGCATATAAGGGCAATGTTTGTCATCAGGCCGAATTCGAAGCTGTGCTTGACCGGGATCGCCTGTGATTGCGTCTTGGTCCCCCTCGATCGCAGTTCTGAGCGACATTCACGATACCGCAGCTGTTGTCGGGGACACTACGCACATTGGAATTCCGAACGAGGAATAAGATGCTGTAGGTGGTTGTTCTATTTAACAAGCTCCCCGTGGTGGCATCTACAGGGCAATAGGTAGCAATATCTACGCGCGAAGTAAATGCAGAGATCCGATCTGGTAGGGAGGCCGTCCGTTCGACGCACAAGCGATCAAGTTTTGATGATGGCTCCCTCGACGCGTCGACTGGCTGGTCTTTTAGGTCTTTTGGTCGCTTGGAGTGGGTTTCTTGGTATGTTCATAAGGTATGTACCTGACATCTACGGTTTTCGACTTTTACTTACAATTATCAGCGGTGCTGGGGACGTTTATTGAACTCGTTGTTTCAGGCCCGAGTTGCTTGCACCTTCGAGAGCAATGCAGGAGGTAGGATGTGAATATTGGTATAGAAGAGTCACCGAAGTGGGAATGAAGAACAGCCAAAGTGAAACATCAGTTATTAAAGGAAGGCTGGCTGATGTGTTTCATCTCATACTATACTGCGTTGTCAATCAACATCGCGTGGGATGGAGATGTGGCCAAGGAGGTGAAGATGTAAGGAGATATAAAACCTGGTTGTATTCAGCTAACTTGCATCAGGAAACCCTCGGAACCCCGTCCTACCTCCCATCGAGCAGTGTATTATAATCAACAACCCAATAGCTGACAAAACATCTTTGATCTTCAGAACAAAAATGATGATGTTCCTCAAAAAAATCTTATAAGCTGACTTTTGAATCAGATGTAGCACGCATGCTGAAATAGTATCTTCCTGAGCTCCCCTGACTCAGTGATACCTCACACACCACCATGTCTCTCAATCTCACCAACATGCCTCTCAATCTCACAGACATGCTTCACAACCCGTTGACACCGATGGCTTTCTTGAACCCGGTGGCTGGGTATCAAGCGACCATTGCTGCGTATGTGATGGTGGGATCTGTCGCTGTGAGTTTCCTTCTACACACAATGGATGTCTCCATCTAGTTCTAATTTCTGGCCCTTATGGAGGCAATAATCTGGGATGTTCTCATACATGTTGACAGCGATTTCAAATTGTTGTTCAGGCTGAAGATCGGTATTCCAACTGTGATATATTTCATTTCAAGGTAAGCCTCTATTACCCTGAGCAGAGTGTTCTGCTGAAACCCTCCTTCACAGAATCAGTCTTCTGGTTTACGTTTTGTTAAACGTCATCTTTTCAAGTGAGTTATGATATCGTTTCCCTCGCAGGTTATTTATAGTAGTCCAGCTGCAGAGCTACCAAATTGCCAAGTGCTAGACAAGGCTATTTGTGCCTTCTATCACATTACATTCGCCTCAACAGCCCTTCTCTTCTTCCTTCGTGTGCGCGCAGTCTTCAAGCAAAACAAATACATCGTGATTTTCTTCGCACTTCTCTGGGTAGCGGTTCTCGCCACCTCCCTAACTGCTGCTACTGTTGCCAGCGCAACACATCTCGGCCCCACAAATTATTGCGTGAACTCTAAACTCAAACCGTACGCAAGTGCCGCTGCGATCACGTTCGCAATCAACGATACATTTGTATTCTTGGCTATATCATGGCAGCTTTTGTCAAGCGGGACTCTTGGTCGCGGAGGGAATTCAACTATCAAATCCATGATCCTGGGTGAATATCTTCCCGCCTTTACAAGGGCCATGCTTCAGGATGGACAAGTTTACTATCTGTAAGCTTCCTCTTACATTTTTGTTTCTCATGATCATCGATTTGCTGATATACAGATCCCAGGGTATCAGTGACCAGCAATATAGTGGTCGTAGTCGTTTCCTGGGTAGGGCCGCTTTCCTACCGTCTCATGTTCATGATTCTCAACGTCGCGCTGACCAACATGATGGCCTGCCGAGTCTTCCGCCACACAAAGCTTTGTAATTTGCGAGAGGATACGACCTCCACGCAATGGATAGCATCCCAGCTTGGACATCTTGACCTCGAAGCTGGGAGACAGCGTGTGAAGTCTCCAATCCGCTTCTTGTCTTTCCGGTCGACAGAGAACGAGACTGATGATTCTGATTGGCGCGGGCATCCTTTACGTGAACCAAATACCATGATAACAGGACAAGATAGTAAGAGCGCTGATAACGCCTTAACGGAGAAGGCGAAGCCGTGAGGAAAAGATCCTTTTTTTCTGCATATCCTAAGTATCTTCTGATCAACAATATGAATATGGTAGTAAGATCCGTCATTCCATATACATCAGTTATTCGGTGTAATCTATCGTTTTCTTTCTTGTAGAGGAACGGTCAACCGAGTGGACGGATCTGCATATGATTGTTGTGCCAAGCCCTTACATTGATGTCATTGATGTCAACCATATACGTATTCTGGCAGATAAGAACAATCGTCCACGCTCAATTGTAATGTATTGATTGATTGCTCAGTTGCTGAGGCCTGGGGAGCAAATAGCTGATTTGTCGCCGCACAAGTACTAGTTATCATAGAATGGTAACAAGCATGTGAATCACAAATGATTTTACACCGATCAGTCTCGACTCGCTCCATACATAGAGTCGAGTGCTCGAGCCCGCCTTGATGTTCGGAAGCAGAAACTGGTTCTGTGGCTGTGTCCGATAGACTATATCGAAAATTTTCTTCGAGGGGTGGGTAGATAAGCCGTGATGTGCTCAACAATTTGGCCACACTGCACCTGAAGGAATTCTGCTTTCTATATGAGGCTATATGAACCCTAGGAAGCGATATCGAATGCGTGGCATCCCGTTCTCCTCCGCTCGAAAGTAACGATCGAAAGCACGTGGCTTTCAAATCCAGATTTCACATGCTATGAAGTCACTAAAGCGCGCAGTTTATAATGCAAAGGACGATCTCTACTCTTTCTTCCTTCTACCACCATGTCCACCACTACGACCACCACACCAACAAAACCATCCGCTGAGCTCACCATCCTCGGCCGTTTAGGAAGCATCCCCCTCGTCACCTTCTCCCTCCAGTCCATCGACGGTGCCCTGTCCAACAACGCATATACGCGTGGCTCGTATTCTGCCGCCAAGGAGCTTTCCAAATCAGCGATCAAGCATGCAGAGCCTCTGCAGACCCGTTTCGCTCCCATCATCTCTCAGGCGGATGGTTTTGCGAATAAGGCATACGACGCGGTCGAGTCACGTTACCCGTACCCCTTCAAGGCAAAGCCAGAGGAAGTAGCCTCTGTGCTACAGGAGAAAAAACAGCATGCTTCAGAGTTGTTCAATGGCACCTACAAGGACGTGAACAAGAAAATTGACGCCAATATCAGGGCTCCGGCGATTAACGCCGCGACGGGTATTGATAAGGTGCATTATAGTTCGTTCGAGTCAGACGCGGAATATTGAACCAAATTTAGTGTCTCTCGCCGTTGGTTGACTACTACGAGGTCGCCGTCAAACGCACAAATAGTTCTGAAGCCGGTCCCTCCACTCCCCCAGACGCCAAGTATCAGTACCAGCGCGCTATTGCTCTTTCAAAAACGCTTAAAGATAATATCTATGTCTATTCGAACGAGCAATTCAAGCAACTTCAAGCTCAAAATGCCCTTATGTAAACCGTCTTTATTTCTTTCCTTAACCTGTAAATGACATTTCCTTATCAGCCAACGCGCTACAGAAACCGCTCAAGCCATCAACAATCTCGCCACCACTTCCATCACATCTGCATCGCATCAGATACACAGCCTCTCCGATTCCATGGTTCACGAGCTTCAGAAGCTCCAAAACTCTACGGCTTCTTTTTCCTCGTCTATCCTTGACTCCGCTGCGCAATTCCAAAACCAGATACCACCACAAATTCAACAAACATATGCCGAGGTAACGAACAACCTTTCTGAGGCCATTTCGGAGCTGCGAAAAATCATCTCGAAGGAGAACATCACGATCCAGGAAAAGGTTAGCCGCGTTGGACATGAGGTGCAGAATCGTGTCAGTCCTGTCCTAGACACAATCAAGAAGGGCGTTTCGGAGCTGCTATCACGCGGAAGGGAGGCATCATCCCATTCCGCCCCTCATCCAAACGGCGCTTAATCAATTTCCGCCTGGTTTCACTTTTTCCGGTTCTCCTTAGAGTTCGCATCGATCCACTGTCTTAGAAAGAGCGATGTATGTAGACTTATGGTATCCATAGATTCGCCAACTTGGCGACACCTTGTACACTGGGCTGTAGTTTTGAAGATGAGGCAATTGATTTTTTTTTGCTTTAGCAACCGTGTGACAGCGACAGAAAAACCACTTCAAAGGGGAAACAACCATCCTCGTTTATATATATATACTGACGACCACAGACTGGTTATAAACTTGCAATCACAGGCAGCTTTCATGCCAGTCTCATATCGCCCTTGCCCAGAATGACGACTTCTCCTGCTAACGTGATTCTGTTCCTTTTCAAATCCCAGGATATTGTCAAATCACCTCCTCGAGCGCTGACTTGCTTTGCTTTTATCTCAGCAGCGCGATCGATACCGAGTCGTCTGTACCAGTATGGCACCATTAGACAGTGAGCGGATCCGCATACATGATCTTCGTCCCCCGGAATAATACCAGGGGCAAACATGCGGGATATAAATCGTTCCTCGGTGTTGGAGCTGACTGTAGTGTATATGTTGACGTGAAAGCCAGTCTGGTGCTTGGAAGCAAGTAGGTTTTCAGTGTCGTAGAATCATTCCGGGAAAAATGCGACGAACAAGTATAGTGGGGTTTATGAGTAGATTTTTGATATCCTCCTTCTCATCTAATACGAAGATTGCATCTGACCACATTGAGGAGCTTGAAGGGTCATTCGAGCTTTGAAGAACGAGACTCACAATTCTCGAAGCCTTCTCCGCCAGTAGCTATAAGTTCGATTTTGAGCTCTCTCCCCGAAGCCTCATTCAGTATTTTCGATATGCGCGTAAATTCTTCTGGAGGGACCTGCTGTACTTCTGTAGCCGGCATCTCAATCTGAATAAGTCCTCTCGGGCGCCTAATCGCCGTAATAACTCCGCGAGTCAAAGTATGCAACTCCACGATCTTCATATCCTGCGCCACATCTGTACGCTCGAAAATTGCTTTCGCAGCAGCGAGGGTACCATGTCCGCACAGCGGCACCTCTGTTCGGCTCGTCGTGTACCATCGCACGGAGAATGCCACACACGATGCGCGCTCGGGAGACCGAGGAAGGGGCTGATTCGAGACGAAAGCGGTAATAGGCTGGTTGAGGTTTTGTGCGATGTCTTGGAAGGTCTTTTCTGGCTGGGAAAGGTTTGTGAAGACAACAGCGGCGGGGTTGCCACCAGTAGGGCTGTTGGAAAAGGCAGTAAGCAGAATGAATTGGGCGGACATGAGAGTTCGATGTCAGGATGAATCTATGACTCGTTTGCAGACTCGATATATCATGATGCAGATCAAATCCGTGCCGAATGGCGACGGAAACTTTGGACCATAGGTACAAACATAGTGAACTGTATATGTTACAGAGATAAAGCCTGAGCAATGAAGAATCAAGTGAATCATGAGTAACCTATCTTTGTAAGCGTATACCGCTTCCCTTAATATACGCGACGCGACCGTGATGACTCTCGATCATGATCGAGCTCACGAAAGTGCCGAGCGCCTAGACTCTAACCTCAAGCTTAAAACTTACTTTTGACTCTTGTACATGCGTCTTGCTAAATTACTGTCTTACTAAATTACACTTCCAGATGATGCATTATTCCATTCAACGTGCGTGACGAGTGAAGACGGACCGCCTACATCTTAGCACAAAACAAAGATGAATCACAAGGAAACAAGGCTTATGGGGACGCAGCAGTTGCCTCAAAGAATATCACATGTCTATGATTGAAAGTGTAACGCTTAAAACATCATACTATCTGATAAAACGTGAGATATCTCCGGACCACAACCCTCGAACATAGTCGTTTAAAACTGCAACCGAATGAATAGAGATACATACACACAAAAACGAACCGGTAGAAGAGAGATATGACGGGTATAGATCTTTTGTGTCCGCAAATCATCAACAAGGAAGCCCCATCCCATGATTTCGTCAAAGAGAAAGCCAAAACCGGAAATAGATAGAGAAGCCCCGAAAAAGCTCAAGACGAGCCTGTCAAGTTCTTCAATCGTTTCGTCAGTCCTCCGAGCATAGCCACGACAAATGCCAAGAAAAACCATTTCCCCCACCATTTAGACTTCGGCGTGGCCGAAGGAGGGCCTGTAGGCCGTGCAGGCAGGCCGGGGAACAGTTTGTATGCCATCTTGAGCTTGGAATCCTAGAAAAAAGTGAGAAGATCGAAAAAGTCAGGCTCTGCCGCTGTTAAGGAAGCGAAAACTGCACGTTGTATGGAGGGAAGCGGAATCCAATAATTTTATCCACCCTGTAAATTCACACAGTGAGACGGAGAAGTAGGAGAGTAAGTGAGACGGACCAGCTGGGAGAATCAAGCGAAGCTCGGAGGTGTGTGAATGTATCAAAACCGAATTTGCCTGTATGGGCTCCATCTAAAATGGGGTTGTTAGTCAGAGTTCTATTTGAGACGGATACAAAGGACCGTACATCCACTAGGCCCAACACCGCCGAAAGGTAAGCCGTCCGCTATGTCACGTAAATTTAAGTGGAAGGAAGGCAAGTACAAGATAAAATGAAGCTGACCGCCAGTGTGAATGACGGTCTCATTCGCTACTGCAGCCCCACTGAGGGTGCTGTTGAAAACTAGCGCTTGATCAAATAACGACCAGTCTAAATCGCGGATAATCACTCACCCTTGGCCTTGACTTCCGCATTGTGCGAGAACACATATAAGGCCAGAGGGTGGTCACTGATATGCTGAGTTCTGGAATCGTTCACATTCAAAGTGCATAAAAAGTCCTCACCGAGCATTAACGAAGGCAATGGCCTCGTCTATGTCTTCTACTGGAACTATGGGTAACACAGGACCGAAAATCTCTCTGCAAGCAACTTTCAGAGCACGACAAGAAGAGGGGTCAGGAAGATCATACTCGCTCATCAGTGAATCATCCGCCTTGATGTCCTTCACAACGGTGGGCGCAATAAACTTAATTGCCTCGTCCGTCTCACCACCAAGCACCACTTCTCCTTTAGTGTTGTCTAGGAGACCTTTGATACGCTTCCATGCTTGGGGAGTGACAATCCTAGAAAAGGTGTCAGATTTGGAGGGTTGAGCTGATTCAGGGTAGAACGATTTGTGCCTGAAGTTTGTTTAGTAGGGACTTTACGAGAGAAAATGAGTGGAAGGACTGACGCGGCTTTGAGAGCGTCGACAAATTTGTCCTGGAACGATTTTGGGACGAGGACATAGTCAGGGGCGACGCAAGTTTGTCCGGCGTTGACACATTTGCCCCAAAGGACACGTCTTGCCGCCATTTCAAGGTCGCATTGCGGGTCAATGATAACGGGTGACTTTCCTGCATTATGATTAGATGGTTGGGAGTAAGTTCTCGACAGCGGCGGCATTACCTCCTAGCTGAAGAAGATATCCGTCTCAAAGTTGACAGCGAAAGCCTAAAAAAAGTGAACATACCTCCAGAGTTATGGGAGTCAAAAATTTGCTGGCTGCAGATGCGACTACTTTCGCAACACGAGAGCCACCTATGCTGTCTTCAGAAGGTGTCTGTAATGAGCCAGTTTCGATGAGTCATACCGGTATACAGAACTAGGAATTTGTATCGTCAATTATTCGAAATGATTTTTGCTGGAGAACAAGCTCACTATGATCCCATTGAAGTTCAAGAAGCTAATTGTGGTTATACGTCAGACATCTGACAAGACAGGAATATGTAAACACCTACTTTGGTAGCTTCTGCAACAGACCCATTGACCACGCGTACAATATCGCTGTCCAAGTACTTTGGGATCAGCTCTGCCAGCAATGAACTCACAGCTGGTGTAGACTCAGAAGGCTTGAGGACTGTTGCATTTCCGGCTGCTATTGCCGCGGCCTGTAAGAATGAAGATCAGAATCAGTTGTGTCAAGAAAACATGTGCGTACAAGCGGAGGAAGAGTCAACCAAAGTGGATAGTTGAAAGGGCTGATGATCAACACCACCCCCTTGGCTTCCTTGTAGATGACAGGTCGCATGACTGTGAAGTTAAGCGAGAAGCCAGGCTTTTCGGGTTTGGCCCATTTCTCGACATTACAGTACGCTTGCTTGACTTCACTAGCACTTGAATTTATCTCTAGGCTGCAAAAGTTTTATTTCTATAAAACGTAGTTGTAGGTTTGACTTGCGACTCACAAATGTCCTTCAAGTGCTGGTCTCCCCAGATCAGCGTTCAAGGCCTCCTCAAAACGTTTTTTGTTATCTTTGATCAGGTAGGCAAGCTGGAGAAGCTGGTATTTGCGGTAGGCGATGGACCTGAGCTTTCCTGTTTTGAAACTCGCACGAAGTTGGGCATGGATCTGAAGGTTTGTCAAAAAGGGGTCAAACAATGAACAACCGACTGAGATACTAGCTTTGGGAATTTCTTGTAGCGGCGTGAACAGGAGCTCCGACATGATTGCAAGTTTCAGGGATACAAGTGGACAAGTAGTACAAGGCTTTCAAAGAATCACAGTCTCTGGGTATGGAGCAATTAAAAAGGTCGACAAGTCGGCTTGTGATTTTGTGGCAGGGAAATACTTTATTCCCATCTGATCAGCGTCAAGTGACCATAGCAAATCAACGCTCAGTGACCGCGCGAAGGTTGACGAATAGAGCCGAGTCCTTCATTACATCGCAATTTCTGTCACTGTCGTTACTCAACAAATGGGGCCTTTAGATCTTCAAGCTTCAGTAATCATTAATCAGTCTTCATCCGATACTTCTCCTGCTCTCAGAGGTCACGACTTCCATGCATCCAGGCTCTGAGAACCAGATACCAGTCCACGGCAAGTTTCCACAAGATTCATCTATGGGAAGGGGAACTTCAGACAAGCCTGCGATGCTGAGGTGGCCGACTATGATGCCTACAACGCTACATGGGCAACGATGAGCTGGCGAGCCTGGATGAACGAACATGTACAAGGCAGAATTCACAGAACATATGGAGGAGTATCAGACAACCTGGCATCAGGTGGATCTATATAGGTGGTAGGACAGGGTTGGACTTGATTGGAAAGTTATGAATGTTATGTTATATACATAGTAAGTGGAGCCAAGCTTAGCGCCCTCACTAGTTGGGATTCTGTGTGCTTCAGACCTCCATGTCCTCGCTCTAAAAGATGTCTTGCACGAACAGGGACATAATTCGCCCAAAGCAGGCATATTACTCTTCATCCGCATCGTCTGCCATACATTGGACTATGACAACAACGAGGAGGGAGAACCTC
The DNA here is from genome assembly GCA_017657275.1 of Termitomyces sp. T108. Taxonomy (NCBI): domain Eukaryota; kingdom Fungi; phylum Basidiomycota; class Agaricomycetes; order Agaricales; family Lyophyllaceae; genus Termitomyces; species Termitomyces sp. T108. The sequence goes on along the minus strand of JAGGAU010008369.1, from coordinate 20,787 downwards.
ATCGTGAGAGTTCTCATGATCATCAAATCATATGAGTATTCACAATGGTCCGATGGAAGAGATGAAAACTTGGTGAAGAGCCCGAATTAACACTCCACGGACAACCAGATCACCTCATTATGAACCCCGACAACATACCATGTCTGCGGATTTACTTGATTGGTTTCTGGGACACAGTATGTGTTTTGTCTGATAACTGAATCGCTACTGGAATATAATTAAACCAAATCATCTACAGGCTCGCACAATGAGTTCTATGCCTAAGGGCTTTGACGAAAGAAGACCGTGTCAGCGTTCGCCGCTAACTGACTCGCCACTGGAATATAGTTAAAGCAGGGCTCGCAGACAACGAGTTTGACGTGTGAGAGATTTGACGAAGAAGACGCATCAACGCATGCCACGAACCCATGTCGATATTCTTGCTGGAAACCAGTACGCTCCTCGGTTTACTCATACCTGCGGCTAACTCTCGTCTCGCCGAGACAGTGATCACTATCCACCCCGAGGCTGAACTTGAGTTTGCCGTTACCGTTCGAGTGCGGCTGCATGATTCAGAGTATGCGCTATGAACGTCAGAAGATGCTTCGTTGCTAGTGGAAGGTTTGCTCGACCAAACTTGAGTCTGAAAACTAATTCTTTTTATACAGCACCATTTGATTCCTTTGGGACATTTGCACATCACGCGTTAGACATAATGGACGAATATCGAGAACACGATGTACTGTTGGAGCAAGAATACCTGGGCTACAAGAAAAACTTCCTGATTTGTTAATATAGCCACGACTGGTTGTCGCTAAGCAACCAAAAAGTCTGATGGTAATGTTGATATAGAATCTGTGCTGACGAGTTTCGACATGTTTGTCGGTTTGTCAGAAGACCTGATCAATTTTGCATTCAATGTACGTTTTCCACGTCAACGTCAATGTATATGTATGCTCTTAGCTAAGACCTTTCACATATTTGCCCCAAGGACAGCTTCGTATGAGATGAATCAAGTGATGTAAGCTCTGCCTCCCCTTCACATTGCTGACAGGATGCTTCGTACGTTCCAAAAGTTTGACATTGTATCTTCGTCATCGCCGAGCTGTTTCCCAACTGATTCTTCAGGGAATGCAAATCTCGTCATTCAAAGCGATTTAAGTCTTGTTTCACTGTGCATGGGCGTACATATGCCGTCCACACCCATTGTTTTGAAGCTGATTTGGCCGATTCTGGAAGTTATGTGTTCCGGACATGGCGGCCCTCAGACCCATCTTCACGCTGTCGGACACATAGTTGTCGATGGACAATTTAAGAAAGAGAATCACGGCAAACCGAGTCGCCAAGGTCTACGGATCCCCCTCCGAACTATGACAATGCATGAACCCTTCCGACGACAACGGTTGAACCTGCTTCGTCCAGCGATATGTACGTATACTCTTCTGAATGTATTGCAATCACGGAGATTCTGTGGATATGAATAACTTCCACATATGTAAGTGGAGGATCACAGATTGATATCTCCAATTCATGAAAAAACCCCTCGGACATTTGTTGGTTGGACTTTCTGCTTAGGCCTCGGACCCGAGTCGAGAGACATTGTTATTTTTTTCCTGCACAACGATTCATGTTATAGTCATGAGGATGAAATAGGATTTGGGCATTAATAGACTGTACATGAATCGCAGAAGTCAGTCCTTAGTGTACAGTAATATACAACTTTGTCTTCTCTGTGCTGGCTCCCGGCCCCAGCAGATAGATGTATAAAATAAGTTAGGTGATGTCGTCATCTATACAACGACAGGCCTTGTGGTGCCCTCTTTACGGTGTCTCTGCCTCTGGTTGTTGGAGCGAGAGGGGGGAGATTGATGAGAAGGGACGTGGAGCGCGACCGCAGCATGGACAGCGGATATATGATTGAAATGCTCAATCGCCTTGCGCTGTTTCCGATTCGTCATGACTTCGGGTACTTTGCTGCGAAGGTCGTCTCGTTGTGACTGGGGCATGCGGGAGAGGGGTGAATTAGCGAGATTGAGGAGAATATCGCGGGAGTAGATGAATGTGGGGGTGGCAGCTAGATGAGAGACGGGCGTTTGGATGATAAGCTATGCGATGTTGCGGTGACTTACGAGGCGAGATTGCGCTGTCTGACTCCGAGGATGATGACGCGCCAGAGGAGAATGTGCGCGACGATCCTGACGAAAGTGTGCGCGATGACTGATATGATGAGATGGAACTGCCGCTGAAACGCTTATGCAAGGGTATGTAGAGACCATCACTCGACGACGCCGTCAGAGTCGGCGAGGAGGAACGGGACGAGGAGGTCGACGAAGAAGAAGGCATTGGAAGACTCGAGGGGTTTGGAACTGGGGGGAAGAATTGGAGACATAGTGCAATTTATAGTTACTAGACCGTGACCCACTAGGCGACTCGAGTTCATTCGCGTGGATCGCTTTGGAATGTTCGAATTGTTTCGAACTCCGACGCATGTCCAGATTAGGAAGGATGTGGATGTGCTTGTCCGGAGCTTGTCGGCAAAAGTGGACCATCACATATGCCTCATGACAAAAATCGTGGCTCTCAAGCCCCAAGTAGTCTCATGAGCTGTGTTCTTGGCTGATTACGGGACATAGTAGGAACTAGTAGCATTATAGTAGATATAAACAGACATTCATTGTCTTTTTTAGTCATGACGAAAAATCTCTACTGCTCAACAAATGACTTCAAGTTCTTCAGCCAGCTGACGTATTCCTAAGAACGACACCTTCAGCACTTGCAAAGGCAAGTATAGTTTATGCTCACCTTTTGCTCCTTGTATTCCGCGTATTCAGGGATAAACAACGCAGCGGTCTCATTGACTCCGCGCTCCGAGAGATACCTCTCAATCTCCTCTTGCACTCCCACATCAAGAGTTTCGAACTGGACAAGGAAATTAGTCCAAATAAAGACAATGACGCCACAAAGGGTCTCTCACCTGCGGGCCAAGATAAATGCCCCTTCGCTTCCAGTCGGCTTCAGCAGTCAGCTCAGTGCCAAGTTTGGCATCCTGATAGAACGAAAGATTCTCCACGACGAAACTGCCCTCCTGGACTACCATGTCAACATTGAGACAGCCGGGGCCTGTTGTCTAGAAAAAGAAAGAGCGAGGCTTTGTCAACATGGTTATTTGTTGAGCAGTAAACGACAAGATCAACCTTTGTAATGGAAAGGGAGGCCCGAATCGGGTAAGTGTGGAGAGGGTCATCGCCTTCATCCTCTTGATCTTCAGACTCCTGCTCTTCCGACTCAAAGTCCTCCTCCATACTATCGATATCAGCAATGGAGAACATAAGACGGAGCCTAAGTCAAGATATCTCAAAATCTCGTCGACATGACGTGTCACATAGAAACAAACTTTTCATTGCCGAAGGTGCGTGTCAGAACAACTTCGTCGTTGCCAGGGCTGTCTTGAACCTATGCCGCGCAAAGAAAAAAAACACGTCAGCAAGAGTGGAGCCGTCTACAGTCTGGCAAACATACCTCCCAAGAGGTTGACTTGAGGAATTGAGTCAAAAACCCAGGTGTTTCTGGCAACTCGGCAGCGGTCTCCTCCTCATACTTGAGCTCCTCGGCGAGTTTTTGGCACAAAGCAACGTCAGCTTGATTCAAATCTTATCAGAAGAATGTAAGAAAGATTTTAGACTAGTACTCACTTGCTCCCTCGCCAAACCTACGAGCAGAGACAGAAAACGCCCTCGCGTTTGTTGACACAACTCGCGTGGTAAGAGAAGGAACGATTTTACGGGAGACGGTCGAAAGCTGGCGAGCAGCCACGACACGGCTCGAGGAAGCAGTGAGTTGGCGGAGGGCACGGAGGGCAGACATTTTTTCAATTGAAGTTGGTCGTGTGTAAGTTGGTGAAGACGTGAAACTTGCCCAAATTTTGGACAGGTGTTTGGCCACATCGACGAAAGCAAATAGGTTCCATCCCCATATGGCAAATTTCCGTGGCATGCGTGTTCCTCAAGCCATTTGCACTGTCAAGTGAAATACGTTAATCTTTTTTAGCTAATTACATACAGTATGCATCATCATCGTGTCGGTCCCATGTACTGAGTTTTTTATACTTATGCAGATTTTTGACTTTATATAGTATCTGTCCCAATCTGATCCAAGTAGTCATCTGAACCAAACCAACCCATAAAACGCTACTGAAGCGATCTCAGAATTACGAAAATTCTAACATCATTCTGTCCATCAGACTTCGAGACAACGGGGTTAGGAGATGCAAGCACCTCGGAGACAGAAGTGGACACTATATCATCGTTACGTGGAGTCGCCCGCTTGACAAGTAAACAGAGTTTGCGAAGAAGGTTGCCATGGAATGTGGCTCTGCGGATGTACGATAAAGATTGATTGAAGCGCTGCGATTGAGATATCGCGTAACATTATGCATTCATTAAGTCCTCGATTCCACTAGCTTTTATATAGGCTGCAGGTGAGAAAGCCTAAGAACGATAGGACTTGGATGCAACTTGAACCCATCAAAGATGATGGATGACAATTTGGTAACCGTTTTGATGGAATGCCAACTTCTTCACTTTGTGCCGACTCTCATACTCTATTGAAGTCGTAATATTCCCTGTTGCCCTCATGTAACAGAGATCCCTCTGAGACCGACTCCGTAGGCCTCACCTCTAGTCTGGTACCTCGGGAGAAAGTTCAAGGCTGCGTCTGGAGTCCCACTTGATCAGGTGGATCATGTACTTATCGGGATAGCTCACCTAGATCCACTTCTGGTTATACATGATATGTCGAGTGGGTACTGTATATAACTGTCGCAGTGGATGACTTTAGTTCCCATCACACCACCGACAGAAGGCACCGCAGCTGAAGTTGGCTTGTGACCCACCAGTCCTTTTGGAGCACAGAATTATCTTCACAGGTGATTGAAACACTTTCTGCCACTAACAGAGTCAATTCAATGCAGGAAACAATATGGGTCAGCCATCCGTGTTGTCTTGGCTAACGTTGCACACGATTACTTATTGCTAGTTGTCAGCCGCCATTGTTGAATTGACTCGTGTATTGGCTATGGTTCTACATTCCGTCAATTCTTCTTTCCTTGATTCAGAGGAGCTACACCTAGCTCGTTCTCCAAAATTTTCCTTCCATGTTCGCTGCGTCCTCTACAAACAATCCCTCTGTAACAATCGACGGTCAAAGGATCTCACATGAGGACCATCTTAACAAAATCGCGAGTGAGTTCCATCTCCCCTTCCCTAGCGCGAGTCTAATACACATTAGTCGGCGGTTTCGTTATCATCGGCGTTCTATTGGTCGTCTTCATATACTTTTACGTCTCCCCGCTGTTCCGTGAGCGACCTGCAAACCCCAAATCCAAAGAATCACAAGCACGCACTGCTGCAGGCTCTGACACAGAAGCTGGAGCTGACATGGATACGGTAGAAACAAGGACACTTTTAGCGTGGATGCATCGACGCTCACGCGGCAGGTTCGTAGACGTAGACATCACTGGAAGTGCCCACCAAAGCCCACAAATTCCCTGTCCTCCGAAACTTGCACCAAGATCTCACGGAAAGCGCGTCAACTCGTTCTTTTCGCGCATTTCTGCCGTTCCAAACCTCGTATTTCCTTCTTTACCCCCGCCGGTATTTTCCACTCAGCCATCAGTACCAACATGCAATGCATCAGATACATCATCCAAAATGCCAACCAAACGTCCGTACTTTCCGGCAACCCGTCTCTCCTTCCGTTCAAAGTCCGTCCTTTCTATCCCAGAAGACATCACTACAAATACAGGTCCCAATCCATCGTGCTGTACACCGGACAGCTCATTACACACTTCATGGATTCCGCGTATCCTGTCTCCCTCGAAAGCCGTCGTTAATGACAAGGCTCGAAATTGTGGTTCCCTGTCGAGAACTGAAGATAAAACTACAATGATATCTGAGGTGAAGATTGATCAGCAGCAATTTCCGAATTCGAGAGCGAAGGTCGTCGGCGAATCTGACCCATTTTGATCCACTGTCAGTCTGAGGGATAAAGCGGGCGAAAACGTTGGACAACATCCCTCAGTACGTCGTCTGCCTTTTGACCCTAGCTATCGAGGCCGCCCCATCAAGGTGTCAATGCTACTTCCTTGTCGATAATCGGATAGTGTATTCCATGGAGCACTATTACAAAAATCATATCCATATTTGAAACACCCAATGGCTAAGGTTAATTATTCAATGTGATTCAGTTCTATGATATGGTTCTATGATGACTATCATGTATATCTGAGGTATATGAGTGGGGATAGAGTGGATCAGCATATTAAGCTAAGGGTGATTTGAGATTGAATTGGGAATTACACCGTCTTGGATCTCTTGAAAGACGGGAGAAGACTTCCTTTACGGATGCGGAATAGATAAGTGAGGAGATAGGTACAGAAAATCTACAAGATCTGATTAATGCAAATGATTGAGCTGCAACATGTGGCTTACGTTGAAGAGAATGAATGCAAACATGATACCGATGTTACGCCAGCGGTGGGAGTAAAAGATGTTGAAATTCATGGCGAGGAACTGATCGCTTGATGCCACACTGCAGAAGCTGCAGTCGGATGTCGCGTCTGGGTTAGAAAGGTAACCGCCGGCAAATGCAATGAAATTGTCCATATATTGTGCGCAAGTTTTTCCCGAGGGTGGATTGAGTGTGACATATTCCACGGCAGAACATTGGAGCTCTTTGTGACCAATAACTTGTCCAAAAAGACCTTCAATCAGGTATGTGTAGGGGGAAAGATGATACCTAGAAGACCAAATATTAGTACAAATTGTCCTACAAGGCTATGCATGCATGACGTACATCCACTTCCACCAACCCAATGCCCTGAAAGGTTGTAGAACACCATTGCTGTTGACCTTGTCAAGGATGGATCGACGTCAAAAGGATGGAAAGGATTTACAAGGTGATAACAAAAGAGAACAGGAAAGAGAACAGCAGTGCGGCAATCTCTGCGGTAGGAGACATCGCGGCAATAGCCTGCAGAGAAAATCAGTAGACACTCGAATTGAAAACAGACAACACACCTGTCCAACGGTTGTGTAATAAAGGGGATATACAACACCGAGACCGAGGTACGTATAGCCAGCCCTCGAGGAATCAAAACCGACAGTCCAATACCAACAGAAATACAATAACGTAGAGCCCAAGATATTCCAAGGAACTTCGATCAAGATTTGCGACGTGACCAGTGCACTCCAGCTATACATGCGACTCGGGCGCTCACGAATTTCGTAAATGTTTCGTGTCGCGATGAAGGGCACTTGCAGCTGATTCGACAAGGGAACACTGAACACCAGAAGAGTCGGCACAGCTTTTCAGTGATGTTTCGCAATGGCTCACCTTAAAATTGTAGCCATGAAGATTGCCTAAGAATACGTTTGATTTGGGTGAGATTCAAAAAAGAGAATGAATACATACGAAAAGCTTATTCTGAGTCCCCTGTTGAGTGTTCTTTGCTCTCCAGAATGTGAAACCAATGAACAGGCCGCCTATTATATTTAGTACAAGTTTTGCCACAAGGTAAGTCGGATCTCTCCAATATGCCTGAGCATTTCGTTTGAAGAGTAGTGCTACTTGATTGAACCAGTTCGTTGCAAACTCATGGTGAAGTGTCGCTTCAATGGGAGGACGGTTACGGCCCTCCGTATTGATGTTATCAACTTCCATTTGTAACCTTTTGGACTCCTCCGACTTGAGCCAGATGTCGTGCCACTCCAGTTCGCTCAATGCCGTAGCTCCTGCACCAATCACATCAAGCATGAATTCCGCACTGGCCCAAAAGTCGATAGCTAAGTATCGAAGGAAGCAATGGCAACAAAATACTAACGGGTTTTCGTCAGGAAGACAAGAGCGGGATCCATTCCGTTCAAAATAATTAATGAGGGTAGTCGCGTTCTTCCCGAGGTCACCAAAGTAAACAGTCTGTCCACCCTTTCGAAGGAGCAGCATCCGATCAAAGACCTGATCGAAGTATTAGTTGTCACTTTCTGGACGGCTATGAATGTACACACCTGGAACAACTCCGCAGAAGGCTGATGTATACTAAGGGAAGTGAGATAAAGACTTGAAATAACAAAAAGCGACAAGCTTACGTGCAAAGGATAGCTTGGCCGTTATCTGCCAAATTCCTCAAGAATGTCATTATACTCCATGCACTTTGCGAATCAAGTCCAGATGTAGGCTCGTCCAAGAACAAGAGAAGTTTCGGCTTGGCTGCAAGTTCAACAGCAATTGTAGTCCGCTTCCGGTGCTCAACACCCAGTGAACCAACGATGGCGTCTCCATACGCCTCTAAGCCGCACATTTTCAAACACTTCTCCGCACTATGTGGAGATGGTCGGCATGTCAAAAGAAGTCAATAATTCAATAGCTTACTAGGCCTTCTTATCTTCTAATGAAACCTCGGGCGGCTGACGTAGCTGAGCAGAGAATAGTAAGGCCTCTCGAACGGTAGCTGTGGGCAAGTGGGTATCCATTTGTTGACAATACCCACTACATTATCTTTTGAGTTAAAGAGATTCACACTCATAAGGTGACACATACGTCTGAGATTGGAAATCCCTAGGCAGGGTCTGACCATTCACGAATCTGTCACCAGTGACAACGCCGATTTGAACACGCTGAGCAAGAACATTAAGCAAGGTCGTTTTGCCAGCACCGGATTCCCCCATAAGCGCAGTCAACTTTCCAGGAGCAACATAACCTGTGACATCTGATAAGAGCTTTCTGTCCTCGTTACCGGAGATGGGGACAGTGTAGTCGATATGCTGCCACGAAAATATATCTGTCATGGCTGGCGTTCCAGCAATTTCCTCTTTTGCATCAGTGGTGCTATCGTTCAATGGTGGGGAAAATTTCTCGTTAAGTGCTTCTTCATCGTCGACCTCGGCAGCCTGCCTGACGGACTGGGTACCTTGCTTGAACATCACGACGGAAGATTCGTTTGCCATAGATGTATTGAACTCTGAGAAGATAAGCAGGAAACCCATGAATCCGGCTGCGAATGCCATTAGAATTCCGAAATTCTAAATAGAATAATGTGAGGTAAACATATGGTAACAAAATTTCACGTACCATCCAAGTGTTAGAGTAAGAGAACGAGTACGAGAGGAGGGCGTATCGGGCACCATCCACGAACTCAGAACCAGGGGTAGAGCCGACAGCTGTACAAACTTGGTTGGAGAGAGAAACACTCTCATAGCCAGGACCCGATGGAACAAGAGTAGAACATCTAGCGTTAAGAGTGCGGAATTCATTCGCCATAACAGACTCAAAACTAAGTCGATTGTCAATGACGAGCAGAAAATATGCAGAACAGGGACGTTACCCATAGCGGAGAGGCTAGAGACAAACAAAATAGTTTCAAAAGTAACCATTATGAAGAAAATTGACACACATTGATGTAAGTGATCCATCTCAACGCGCCGATCATAGTAGGTTTAGGAATTTGATAGCCTTTACGAGAAATCAGAGACCAGCCACGGCGGAACACGAGATATCCTGTCAAACTAACCAGTATAGATGGCCACTGCAAGGACAGATACACCGGCTATGGTTTGAGCGGATGCCTCGGACTTGAAGGCAGCAGCAATAGTCCGGAACCAGGCTTTCATCGTGACTGACATGGAGAAGACAAATAAATAAAAGACGCTAGATGAATAGTCAGAACAAATCCTTCGAGACAAAGGAGAGAGGCGCACAAGAATTGACTTGCCGTGCGTTGAAGTCCGACCATGAAGTAAAGAATTACCCCGAACAGAAATGTCGTAACAAACGTGATTGGAATATCAACCAGAGTCAAAGCCAAGGCCTCAATGAATGGATGGTAGAGCGCAGCAATCTTGTGTCTGTGGACTATGGGACGCTGGGCGTAAAGTGCTGGTATTTCGGCCATACTCGTGAGGGCCGCGAACAGGATGGCACTATGCAATGCCTGCTCAGCAAACACCAATCCAAATGAGTTGGAAAGATGACGACATACAAGAATAGAACGCCTCCACGCGAGAAAAAGGCTGAAGTCGCTTCGGGAGATCTGAAGAAGACGCTACCCACAATCAAAGCCTGGAAGACGAACAAGCTGTGAAAATATCGATGAACTTATGTTGACGCTAGAGTGAAATAAAGAACTGACAATGCATTCAAGCCTGTGGCGAGCATGTTCCCGCGCAGGATCTGAACTCGTCGGAGCATAACTGCACGCACTTGCATGGGAATACTGATCATGTAAGGGCTATGGGGGAAATATATAGTGAGTTCCGCATCATAGGCAATCAACGGACAATGAACTTACCTTGACGATTGTGTGTGTTTGGCATGCTCAGCCTGAGCGCTTTCCATATATGCCAAAGCGTGATTGGGTTTGCCCACGAAATGCAAAGTGTAGTCTTCCGTTTCATTCCTATTGGCCATGCCAGAGAACGATTTCTTGAAATATTCAGCGAACTCGTCTGCTGTACGAGGGAGAGACACAACGCCTGAGCGCACATTCCGTCCGTTAGGGTCAGTGACGGAAACCAAAAAGTCTGAAGTAGTCTGTCGGTTGGCAGGTGCATATCTGGTTTACAAAGGGTAAGTCAGATCTACAATGCCTATCGTGTGGATTGCACGCACCCCATGTCAATAAAATATTGCCTTGCTTGATCCGCTGGGCCGAAGTATGCCATTTTGCCTTCGTATATCACGCAAACCTTGTCAAAATGACGGTACAGGTTCTCTCCGGCTTGGTAAAGGGAGACAATCGTCGTAGACTGGAACGTGTCGGTAGCAATGCGTAGGGCACGAACATATTCGAGGGCAGTACTCGAATCGAGACCTCGAGTTGAGCTAGAGTCAGAATTTAGGAAACCAAAGACAAGAGACAGCGCATCATGTGAAATGACTTACTTATCCCATGCAGCGAGGCACGACCTGGTTGCAAAAATCTCCGCGATAGAAACTCTTTTCTTTTCTCCGCCACTGATGCCACGTATAAAAGCATCACCTATAGGTGTCTTCCTAGCGTGTCTTAAACCAAATAACGTGGTAAGAACATCTGTTAACTGATTTTTGTATACACTTCTGCTGACACCGGTGCGCACGTGTGGGGCACGCGTCTTGACTGCAAACTTCAGGGTTTGTTCAACAGAGAGGCTGGGGAAGTGGACATCATCCTCTGGACAATACTGCACATCGCCTCGGTAATGGTTTTTGATGTCTGATGGAGAAAAAGAATCATAATGTACTTCACCATTGACTGCATGATATTCCTCGCGCAAATTGGCCATAGTTTTGAGGAATGTTGTGCAGCCTGATCCAGGGCGTCCTAGGACCACTGGATGCCACCTTAGCAAAGCATACAGAAAAATTCCAGAATTGCTCAGACATACACAACATTTCTCCGGGTTTAACGACTCCTTCGAAACCACTTAAGATACTGCGGACAGGTGGGTGACGGGCCGCATGAATATTGGCTTGGACTGTCTTGTAGCTCAACAAGGAACCGAGCGTAGACTGATAGGTATCCGAAGCACCAAGACCGACAACCTCAAGGTCGCGAAAGACAACACCCAGCGTCCTGGGTTTTATATGCGCCTCCTCACGTCTATCCATGCGTGCATAAGCATAGACCTGGGAGTCGCTTCATTCTACTCACTTGCGGACGAGAGCGCGAAGGGTCTTTTGGAAGTCAAATTTTTCTGGATCAATTGAACCATTGAGAGTAACATCGGAACTACAGAACGAGGGGTGTCGTGGAGAGTGTTCTGCTTGTTGGTTCGACATCGTTCTTCTGAGCTCCTGTACACCGATAGGATCTACTGAATCGATGTCGACATGGGACACATTCATGTTCTGCATGCCAGAGGGAGGAAAGGTTTTCGTGTCGGGTGAATGTCGCTTCGGCTCGTCGGCAAGGGTAGTAGGGGCAGACGTCGTCCTGGAGAGGGATGTGGACTCCATGTTGCTCCGGGAATGGCTTGAGGACAAGGAGCGACGCGAGTCACATATATATGCATCATATACTTATGTCCTTTGAGGAAACCGATTAGGACGCAACGCGATCGGCAGACTTAAACTTTACTGATGTCATGCCCATGACAAAGCGGGTAACGCGGATGGATACGGAAAACATTTCAGTTTCGGGTGCCGGGGCCCGTCTGGCTCCGTGGTTGACTCACGCAGATAGACGACACAGTCCATATCCGGTTCCATGTGGTATGGCTGAAATTGACGGAGACTGGTACTAGTTGTATCTCATGATACATTGGAAGGTAATAGCACTCACCAAAAATGACACGTTGACCGTTCCGACTTGCGTCAAGTTCATACCAATATAAGAAAGTGTTTCAATGTTGCTTGGCGCCCTGGTGCCGAAACCTTGGTCTCGGCCCGGAAAATTCGACTCCAGGTAAACATGAAACGAGAGTTACGCGCAAGGATATGGACTAGTAAACTGGGGGAAATCTGTTAGTCAAGGTGATGTTACTTGACAATTGCTTTCTTATAACCCAATCAGAATACCAACATTCTGCTTGCCACTCGCCTAGTAGAAATTGCGAAAAATCAATCTCCAGTACAAGTGGTTCTAGTCTATCGCAGGGGTCAGAATCATTTACAAACACGGAGGCACCATGACCACGATTTTACAGTTGCTGATCGCTTCAGGGTCTTAGTCTGTTGTTACAACTATTTGATAACTAATATACGAGATAATTTGTACAGGAGCAGAAAATATGAGCACGACGTTGTTTTACTGACCCCACTGGTAACTCACCAAATTCTACATGGGCTTGGCATGTACACTGTCAATGGCACTACCACCCAACACCACACGAGTGATCTCCCAGCCCGCACTTTTCAATAAGTCGTCGAACTGGAGCAAAGTATGCTCTTGAGTGTTATGCTTGACCATCATCTACGAACCAATCAAGTCAGGCTTAGTGACAACATATCAAAAATGGATTCAAATTATTTGTCGGGGGGAGACTTACTGTCCCATCTAATGCCCATGCCATATCATTGACTGTAGTGAAACCAGTTGAAAGCAAAGCTGGCGGGTCCAATCCCTGGGTATTGGGAATAGTGTCTATGGACGTATCGACACCTAAAGTGGTCATGACACAATCGAGGATCAGTTAGAATCTTGATACAATTGGCGTCCGAGTGGAGAATGTTTTTGAGTAAAAACACGGAAGCGTTGGTTATAGATTGAGGGCCAAAGCAGTCGTGGGCTACAAGCATGTAGAATCAGCGCTGTCATTAGTGTGAAGCTTCGATGGTGATTCTTCGAGACTGGAGTTTTTCACTATCAACCTCTCTCCAATGCTTGTGGAACAAGTCACACCGGAGTTGATTTGGGCAACACGATTACTTTGTTCCCGCCTTCTACAACTTTAGGCATGTCTTTAACGGCAAATTTTAGCTTTGGATGGGCATTGAGAACAACGCTTGCTGAGCTTCCTATCCCCCCACCGATATTCACTACCAGTGCGGCTTCCGGTAGAGCAGACCAGTCAAATACTGGAAAAAACGATGACAGTCGTGATTTGACGTATAGCAGAATCTTTTTTGTGAGATTGTCTTACGATCAAGAAGTAAATTGGACAGCTGCATGACAGTGCCCCCTTTCCATGCAACTTGAAAGCAACGGAGATTGAGGTTGGAAGTCCCAGAGATTGGTGTCAAACCTAAGGGCTCGCTGGAGTGGCGAGTGCTGAGGTTCATCGGAATGCGATGTCTCGGGGTCGAGCATATTCTCCATGAGATGACTCGAAGCCTGATGAACATCGGCCTAAGCAATGGTGAGTTCATGATTGGGAAACTTCAATAATGAAGAGTTTGCAGGAGTTCATTAAAGGCACAGAAACCATCAGTATTGTCATGCGTCGCTATCGGGCTATAGGACAAGGTTAAGGTTTTATGCCACATGACCCGTGCCTTCGGCACGGGCCTTGTGTAGCTCGTTAGGGGCTTCACCCCCAAATTCCCCAGACTCAGGACTTGGATCCAGCCTCAGCTTCACTTTGTTGGCTTTGTAAAACTAACTCAAAGCTTCAATTCAGCCTCAACCTCACTTCATTCAGTTCAGGCCTTGTAGAGCCAAACTTAAAGCTTCAATCCACTTCAACTTCACTTTGTTTGGGCAAGGTCTTGTAGGTCTAGATTCAAGGTTTTTATCCAGTGTCAATCTCACTGTGTTCAGTTAAAATCTTGTAAAGCCAAATTCAAGGCTTCAGTTCAGCCTCAATCTCACTTTGTTCAGTTAGAGCCTTGTAGAGTCAACTTAGAACTTGAATTCAGTTTCAACTTGACTTCATTCAGTTAAGGTCTTGTAAGGCAGAACTTAAGGCTGCAATTTAGCCTCAACTTCACTTTGTTCAGTGGAAGCTTTGTCAAACCAACTCAAAGCTCTAGCCTCACTTTATTTAGTTAAGGTCTTGTAGAGCCAGCTCAAAGGTCAAACTCAATCTTTGAGCAGTAAGCTTAAAATTAGCCTCAACTTCACTCCTTATCAATATAGTCACCTAGATACAATTATATTGATATTATCTCTCAGTTTGGCAAGCCAAGTTTTACTGTTGGTATAAAAGACAGATCATCATAGAAAATACTACTAAATATTGAAAATACATATTATGCATCATTCATCTATTTACCCCAAAATCTTACCACAACTTCAGCCTTGAGTTTAGCTTATGCTTTAGCTATCTTTTTACTTGCTCTGATACTGCCTCAAACTTTCCTATTACATTATTCTGTTCAATCATGGCCTTGTGCTTTTTTTATGGGAGCAGAAGAGTAACCAATATTTTAATGAGGGATTAAACTCAGACTAAGAATTCAGATGCTCTCTAAGATCAAAATGTGGAAAAGACCAATGCTGATCAATGTTGACAAATGTTAGTCAGTGCTGATCAATCTTACATCAGCACTGAAGGTTCCTACCCATTGTGCTATTACATATAAACAAGCTACATGCCTTCAGCATGGGCCTTGTGTAGATAAGGCTTTGTAAGGCCAACTCAAGGCTTGAAATTAGCCTCAACCTCATTTTGTTTAGTTAAGACTTTGTAGGCCAACTCAAAGCTAAATTTATATCAAATCTACAAACTACTAAAGAATATGATGCATATAATTAATTTTATCTACACTTGTAAACCATTCAAGATTTCTTAATATACAATATTGGAAGTTCTATGACTTGTATTCTCTGACAACAAAATCACTTTGATTCTGTTCCCTGATATACAACAGAAAGAGCTACATAAAGTTGTTCATGAGGGAATACAGATAATCTAAGATCTAATGCAACATGTTTGACTGATTGCCCTTGAGACTTGTTGATTGTCATAGCAAAACATAAGGCAAACTGAAAACTGTTTTTTGTAGAAAGAAATAGGCAAATCCTCCTCAGAGGCATCAAGATTTTTTGGAATCAAAACAGTAAAACCTGCAAATTTAGTATCTCCACTAATAAGATCACACTTGAGGATACTTGACCCAATTTGGGTGACAATCATTCTTGTCCCATTGCAGGTCCCTTGGTAGGATCCAGATTTCCAAGCAGCATAACAGAAACACTAATTTTCAAAGCCAATTCAGCTAAAGGCAATCTACTGGCTCTTAAAGAGTTGAGATATTTCATAGGATATATATAATGCAAGGCCATTGGCATTCCCATCATCTGACTGGACAGAGTCTGCATTCTGCAAGACCTTTTTATCTCCTAGAAAACTCTGCAGAACTTCTGAATTGATATCATCTATATCAGAGCTCTTGCCAGAAAGAGTAATTTGGTCCAGGTAACACTGATCATTTTGAGGATAATCAATGGTGGAATAAGTAGAAGAAATCAAGATAGAATTGTCATGATAAATCATAGTGGGAGGAAGTTGAAGTGTTTTCCCAGGCTCTAGATTTCTTCTAGCACCAACATCCAACAACCATGCTGCATGAGCAATGTTGTTAGGGGTCTGCTCTAATCTCATGTTCTGAACCAAGTAATACAATTGAATATAATCCTAAACACTTCCTCTTCTAAGTAAAGCAGCAATGATCTGGTGTTTGAGTTTCCTTGGAATGATTGGCAAGGTTTGGCAAAAATCTCCTCCAAAGACTATAGTGATCCTACCAAAAGTTTGTTTGAAACATCTCTAAAAGCACATTCCACAGAGTCAATGACATGTTTGTGCTGCATTGAAATTTCATCCTAAATGACAACTTTAGTATGATGTAAAAGCTGAGATAAATGGGTGCCTTTTTTGATATTGGCAATAGATACATCTAAAGCAGGAATAGTCTATGTCCTAAAAGTGATTGGTTGGTATAAGTCAGCCCTCTATTTAAAAGCCACATACTTGGAACTACATTCCAATCTTGTTGAGGTTCAGGCATTATAAGAAAAGGAAGACATCCCAATATACCCTAAACTGGCTGAAAACCATAAGCCAATAAGTCAAAAACTGTAGACACAAGAACAGACCTTAGTAAAGTCATTGAAAGAGTCTAAGCACAAGAAACAACAACACCAGCAAAGCAGTAGCAATGAGGGAAGTCATCTATCACTAGGTCAATGCATGGTAATAGCTGAGGGAAGTGGCTGTGCTGACAGTTTGATCTAAATAATCTTGGATCATTATCTAGGATTAAGAAATCAAATTTTCATGCAAAAATAGCCTATAGATTGATGCAATAATCTCAGATAATAATCCAAGATCGGAACATCAGACCTTTGTGCTGCAGCACCCTCTACATCAGCTATTAAGTCCATAGTCAATTATCCTTCACCTTAAACCTGTCAAACCAGCACTAGAAAAGGCATCAATGCATTGAAAGCAGTTTAGGCCTCAAAAGATAGAACTAGGAAGGGCTGGTTAGAGACTAGGAGAGGAATCAAACACATAAAAAGAATTAGCCACAGATAGGCTAATCCTTCCTCTGCTACAGGCTTTGAGACCATGCTAAGCAAGTGATAGCATACCAAGTACAACCAGGACTGATGGTATCATGTAAACAATGTGCTAGTCAGTACATGCAAGGAGGAGTATAAAGGGAAGCAGATTGAGGGGGATCAAGACAAGCAATCAGTATGCCGTGGCTTGGAGTCCTCAGAGAGCAGATGTCTTAGACATAGGAGCAGTTAGCTGACTTCTGGTTGTTAGTAAATAATACTATTTAAACCAGACTTGCAGAGCACAATAGAGCAGAATAGTGTAAAAAAACAGTCTAAGAGCTGATCTTGTTTGTATTGGAGCAGCTTCATTAAGACATTGCCTCTATTTTGCATCATCTTTTAAGAGATCAAGAGCCTTGCATGCCTCCTTGTCAGTGGGATAAATGTGTTCATTAACTGTCTTGAGGTCAGTTCATGATGTTGTATTGGTTACAACTGTCAAGAGCATAGCATCTTTCTTCCTGCTTAGGTGAAGCAAAGTACATCCTTCCAATGGCTGTTCTTCTATCCCTTCTCTTCCAAGCCTTTTTAAATTTCTCATAAACATATTTAGTCAGAAAATTCTGATAAGTGGTATATTGTGGAAAAACTTGGCATTAGCTCTAAACCAAGCAGTAAGTGCAGTCTTATCCTGCAAGGCAGCAGAATTAAAAAAGAGTTAATGTGGTGATTGCTGGGTGATGCATAATGTCAGAGTTGATGGTGCAGCAAGCTAGAGGGCAGGGATGGCTGCAGAAGGTGCAGGATGGGTTGTTGTCCTGGCAGGGTTGGTGGCAGATGGGGTTGCTCCAGAAGTTCTCCAGAGTTCTGAAGTTAGGTTATGCTAGAAGGGGCTGCTTGAGTCATAAAAGTAAGAAAAAGGAAAGTAAATTGGTGGAGAAGTAACTTCTAGGTGCTAGAAGGTTAAGCAAGCTTGAAGAGGCTTCTAGACTAAAGATTAAGATTTGTTCTGCTGTAAGGGTGATCTCTGAGAGCTGTGGCTCAGTCACACAGCTGGCAAGGGAAATCCAAAGATGTATTCAATAATAAGGTACAAATATAATGAAGTGAGGTTGAGGCTAGGATGAAGCCTTGAGTTGGCCTTATAAGGCCTTAACCAAACAAAGTGAGGTTGAGGCTGGGATGAAGCATTAAGTTGGCCCTACAAGGCCTTAACCAAACAAAGTGAGGTTGAGGCTGGATCCAAGTCTTGAGTTGGCCTTACAAGGCCTTAACCAAATAAAGCAAGGTTGAGGCTGGACCAAGCCTTGAGTTGGGGGGGGGGGGCTTGGGGGCAAAGCCCCCAATGAGCTACACTGTCAGGGGACTTCCATTTTGGAACCTCCAAAATTGTCCTGGAGCAGTCTGGAGATTTCTGAACTTCCATTTTGGGATGTTCTGGAGCAACTTCCATTCTGGGACCTCCAGAGTTGTCCCAGAACAGTCTGGAGATTTCCAGACTTCTTCCAGGGTTAGGGTTTAGGCATGGTCATGCTGTACAGTACATTCCCACACCTCTGCACCTGTGCCTAATGCGCCATGCCTTGGAAGAGGAGTCCTTAGACTTGTTCTCTTTGGATTCTCCTCTGCCAGGTAATTAGCTATATTCCCTGTTGTATCATACTGTTCTAATACACTTTGGATTCCCCTCTGCCAGTTGCATAACTTAGCCGCAACTTCCAGAGGTTGCCCTTACACCAACCAGCATTGAGGAGGAGCCGCAAACTTGGGAGGAGGCAAAGAGAGGTCAGGATGCCACCAAATGGGAAGAGGGCTATTGTGAGGAGATGAAGTCACTGAAGGAGATGGGAGTGTACTGACTGTTACCATGTGACAACATACTGCAAGGGCAAAAGGTCAGAAAAGTGTAACTAGTATTCATGATAAAAAGAAACAACTATGGAAACCCAGTAAGGTACAAGGTACACCTTGTATTTAAAGGCAATAAACAAATATATGGAAAGGACTATAATAAAACCATGTCCCTGACTGCATGTATGGAATCATGGCACATACTTCTGCACATTGCAGCATCAGAAGCTAGCTTTTGCATGAACCCTTTTACCACACTCCTCACCCTTCTCCAAAGCAATGATCTATTGCCATCAACCTTCAAATCAACTACCCATTTGGCTTTGATCATGTTTATTCCTTTTGGACATAGGACAGGTGTTACAACTTTTCTTTTATCCCAACAGGCAATCTCCTTCTCCATCACAGGTATCTACAGATGGCATTGGACAGGGTCATTTGCTTCATTAAAGGTTGAGGGGATGAATCAATTCTGTGGCTCCAGTGGGAATCCTTGTCAGGGGACCAGTTTCTGGACCATATCCAACCCTACTCTGAGCTTAGTCCAACGATATGCCTCTTTCTAGCAGATCCAACCAGCCACTTGGCCCACTCTTTCCCCTTCCATCTCTTAGTAGTCAGCCTTGATGAGTCATATGCATGGACCTTACTCAGCATCAATTATTGTTAGTCATACTCCATTATATACCAGGGCCTGATTAGTGAACAGTATTAGTAGTAATACAGCCACTGTAAGGGGACACTCCATTGTGGAAAGCCAAGCCAAAGCTTTGATTACTCAAGCCCTCCACCAAGAGAAAGTGAGCATTGAGCAGGCACAGCAGTAAGCAGCTGGCAGGCAAGAGGACAGGCCACCGACAAGGGGCAGAGCAGGAGGGTGAGGGCAGAGGACAAGGTTGTCACTGAAGAGCTTACAGTCAAGCTAGTGTGTAGACTTAGAAGCAATGCTATTGCTAGGACTGGGAATGTTCCATCCACCAGTCCTACTTATATACTACATTGGACACACTATGACTATGATGTATTGACTAATAGGGCCAGTATGTACTAAGCACTAATGAGTAAGCAATAATCAGCATGAGTAAGCCAGCCAATGGCATAAAGGCCTGCTGACAAGTAGAGTGGGTCTGAAGACCAGCTGATCTGTCAGATGATGATACCAAGACAGGAGGGGAGCCAGATAGGGCCAGAGCAGTCCGGAAGGTGGCTAGGTAGGGGTGCCAACATCAACACAGACTAAGCAAGGCTAGAGTGGATGGTCCAAGGACTCATCCCCTGACAGCCACCAATGTAGTATATATAGGTAGCCTGTGGATAGAATATCCCCAGGCTGAACAAATTCTTCTGGCCTATTCACTAAATCAACTGTAAGCTCTCTAGCCACGTCTGACCCTCTGCCTTGCTCCACTTGCCCCTTGCCTAACTCTTGCTTGCTTCTGTGCCTGCTTGACTCTTGCTCAATGCTTGCATTGCTGGCTCTGTGGAAGGAGTTCCGCAGACATTTAGCCTTGCCCTTACAGGTTGTTCAGCCTTCTACACTGTCTGCCCTCTTAGCCCACAGTATCCAACCTATCCCCTATCATGTCTTCTGACTCTTAGTCTCCCTCTACCTCCACAACTCATACCCCTACAGCAGCCCCCTCTGTTTGCCCTTCTGACCTGGCCTTTGGTACACCCCCCGTTGTTGGGACTGGCCCTGCTGCAACACCTCACTGGACCACCAACTGGTTTTTCTCTCATGCAGCAGATGCAGCTGACACTTGCCACCCTCAAACACAGACTAGCTGCTTTGGCACTGTCCTGAGCTGCCAGAAGTTTCAGGAGGAGCTTCTCCTGTTCCTCTGGAGCAAGGTACCAGACCTCAAGTCCCAGAGGGCACCTTTGAGTGAAGTGGCCAGGAGCACCACAGTGTCGGCACAGGAGAGGGAGAGCGGCTCATTGGCGAGAGATGTCACGATTCGCCACCACCGCCGGTAAACCGCCAACCACCGCCGGTGCCCAGCCCCGGCCCCGGTACCCTCAATCCCACCAGACAG
>JAGGAU010008368.1:0-34571 GCA_017657275.1 Termitomyces sp. T108 | reverse complement strand
TCTTCTTCTGGGATCTTCAACTGCTTCTCAAGCCTCATCAGTCTCCGGACAAGGCTAGGGCGATAAACTGTGTTAAACAGTTATCGGGCGGCTGTTAATAATCGCAATAACAGAGGCCCACCCAAGTGAGTTTCTTCATCATTCAGTGCCTCCTTGATGCCTTCCATAGCCCGACGGAGCACGTTGAGATCCTTCTTCTTTTCCTCTGGGTCCGGATCGCGGCATAGATAATTAGTGTGCAGTATCGCCCGCCTTTCGTACCACCTGGCACGCTTGCCTTGACGCCAAAAGGGTTGTTGCAACAAAGCCTCCACAACATTGTTCTCCTCTGCATAAAGCTTCAATGCCGCGAGGGCTTGCATGGCATGGCTGAAGACACGTGTGTAGACAAAACCTTGCAAGATAAAATCAATTGGACAAAAAAAGACGCGAACTGGCAATTTCCTACCTGGTTCAAATCGTTCCAGACCAGGTGCCCTCACCTTGGGACCCTGCGCCCGCCTTCTCATGACAAGCTCTTTCCACTGAGGAAAGACATAATCATGGAAGACTGCCTTTACTCTTCGCGCAGTCTGAACTCTCAAAGAGTCTTCACATTCTGGAAAAACCTCATCATCATAACTGTCCTCTCTCTTGCAGACAGCGGGACTCCCGGCAAAACGAGCAGCGCTTAAAGGGGTCCGACAGGTCGTTGCCAAGAGTTGACCTCGGCCAGATGGAGTGGGAGTCACAAGTGTTGGAGTCTTTGTGACGCACCGCCTGGGAGATGGAGTTTCAAGCTCCTTCTGGATAGCAGCTTCGAGTCTCAGAGCTTCAAAATAATCCATAAACTCCTCGCGAGTGGACCAGATCATGCTATCTCTTGTGAAAGTGTATTCGGGGTAGTTGCGTTTTTTGAAAGAAACCAGGAGAGATGGTACAAGTAAAGATTTAGGGTATTCTGTAGATCGTTCGTAGATGACGTTTAACCGTGCAATGAGCCAGTGGAGATCAGTATTAACTCGCACACTTTTGCCTTCGTGAAAGAGTTGCAGGGAGATCGTAAAAGTAAGTATCGAAGGTGCGCTTACCAAGCTTAGCGAGAGCCATTTGTAAGAGACGCTTCTCTTGAGTTTCTCGTGTGACTTTCTTTTTTTCCCGAAAACAGAGTAATGTTTGCTTGAGGCCATCCCGCGACTGCATATTCCGCTCGTTTTTGCTCTCGAAACGGAAACCAAGGGGTTGTTGTGTAGATGCATATATAAGTAAGGAATAAACCATAGCATCTTTCTGTTGGAGAGAGAAATATGCGATACACGGAGTGGCCTGAAGGTCGCTTACGTTCATTTTTTCAGGTCTGATCTTGGTCTCCTTGACAAGCTCGCGAAGTTGATCATTGCTCAATTTATTCAATACTTCCCCTAATTCCATAGAGGATTCATCTTCCAAGAAGAAACTGAAATCAGGCTCGTATGTGGCGGAATCGCGAGACCGGAGTAGGGAACTGAATGAAAGCTTTGAAAGCTTGATATCTCGTCCATTGGCGGTAAGAGATGATGGTCCTGGATTGGTTACAACGGTGTTTGGTTTGATCTCTTCCTCGTCAGAATCAGAAGTGAGATCAATAATCTCTACCCCTCGCAGCTGGTGAAGCTCGGGTTCCTCCTTGATTTCTTTCTCGACCTCGGACTCAAATTTGATGGGGCAGCACAACACGGAGATAGCACGGGTCAGACCGTCTTCACCGACCTCTTTTTCGAACTTTTCCATGGATCTGAGGGTGTGCCATATGTTGGATTTCCGCAAGAGAAGTCGAACGAGGCAATAACGTGCATCATCTATCGTCGAGGGTTTACGCCAACTCGGAAACAAGGGTAATCGGCGTACATGGAAGACTTGCGAAAGCAGCCAATACATTCAACTCCTTTGCTGTCAAAAGATGCGGTTCGCTTTTGTAAACCGTGTTTACCATCTCTAGATAGTGAATTGAGGGTCAGAGTCAGTAAAGCGCTCCTTAAGTCTGACACCTACCCTCAAATGCTTCTACATAGACCGACGGGCGTCTATATTTCCCGGTGTTTTTCCCGGTATTCTCTTCAGCACGCCTTTCTGAATCCAATCGTTCAATATCAATTGTGAGGTCCCCGTCTGGGCAACCATCGCCGTGTATAAGCTCATAGAAAGCGTCGATAGGTGCAGACATAACATATAGATAAAGGATACAAATAGTTTAGAGCAATAGCATAGTCAGGCCGTCAATATCAGAGTTGCAATTGTCAGTGAAGTTGCGTCCGCGGGTGGCGTGACTTGTAAACGTGACACATCACCGAGTAAAATGAGCTGTAGTCAAGTTTAAAGTCGCGACAAGGGGTTGGTGGCGTGACCTGTAGACGTGACATGACACGGGTAAGATCGTGAAATAGTCCATTTGGACCCTTGACACATTTCACAAGTTCAAAAGTGACGCTCGGTCCACAAAAACGTGGAAGCACCATGTCAGGCTCGCCAATGCCAGTTCACACCGGTAGCCAGTAGCCATCAAGACTCGCATCTGTTATTCTCCAGTCGTGCCTCATGAAGGACACTGCTGACGAAATTACACCTCAAATCCAATTCAACTCCTCTTTCCCGATCTGAGATGGCCTGGAGTTGGAACGACGAAATTCAGCCACGATGAATGACAAATGAACGTCGTACGCATCTGTGTACTGCATACCTCAGCTTGGAAGGGCCAACTCCTCAAGCTTGCACTGAGGTTGTCAAAAACTTTGCATTCCGGTGTTAGACACCTGGGGGGGATCATTTTGCCGGAAAGTTCCATGATTGTCTTGTGCAGTGAAATCTCCGTCATCATATCTATCAGATTAATGCCCTCGCTTTAGATTGTTTTTCCTTGAGTGGACCCACAAATCAACTATTGTATCCGGTCCAAGTTCGCTTATTGATAACTTGACTTCTGACTACTACACGCAATGATAGTCGCTATGATGCCTAATTTGTAACAAGGACAATATCGATTCGTCAAAGGTGACTTGATGGACCTACAACTATTCTCACTCCCACGATTCAAAAGCGGACTATATAAACTCCAAAGCTTAGTTGCCCTCAAAGTCTACCGCCTTCTCACAGTCTGAGTCATCTTCTCTGGAAGCATAATAATCATGAATGCCTTCCCTAGTATACCAGCCTTCACTCAATTTCGTTCTCAGTCGTTAGTATACCTCAAATTACTACAATACAGCTTTTTGACTTATCTAATACAACAGGATGCCAGATGGTCAACTCCCTTCGTACTCTTCTTCTTGTTTAATAAATTTAATCTCTCCTGAACAAAAATTTTGAACAGGACTCTTGAAACGTTGTTTGAGTTTTTCGGGAGCGTACCTTCTGTGCTGACAGCAGACGAACGATATCATACTACCTCAAAGTGCACTCGTAAACCTGGGCAATTTGATAAACACCTCCACGATCGCCTCAGACTCAAACGCGTTGCTAAGCTCCCTACATTACTTCGAGATCTTCTTGACAATGCAGTACATGCATTATTATCCTACGAAAAAAATCTACCGGCCCCCGACGCTCTATTCGCATTCACTAAAGATGTGGCACGTACTTCAAGGAGCCATCGGCGCGATGTCCATAAAGAAGTAGATGTTCAGCTCGCTTATGGGACTGGTGTTGCAGAACTTTGTGCGACTGTGGCTGCAACACTCGAGTTTCGGCTCAGTCACTGGTCACCAAATTCTCTTCAGTGGTCGACTGAACGACTGACTAAAGAAGCTATACCTGGTGTACGACGTGATCAGGCACTTGCAGACGGCTTTCTCAACATGTGCGATAAAGGATCTGAAGAACATCTTGTGCATCCAACTCCTCGTGAGCGACTGATTCTGAACACTTTTCCCGTCATTGCAATATGGGAGTTTAAAAACTTAAATTTTGATACTTCAGAGGGCCAAGTGGACTTAGAGGCGCGAGCAAGGGTCTTCCATGAAATGGTGAACGGATTTCTCGATAGCGTCTTTCCATGGGAAGAGTGCGAAAAGGGAGGAGACTGTGCAGTGGTTCATTGGAAGATTGGCACAAGCGCGTGCCCTATGGGTAACAATGCTGTTTATTCCTCTTGTCGATCTTATGACAGTGCTCGTCAAATTGGACTACCGCTGCCAGAGAGACCACCTACTGGCTATGAATCGGGAGTAAAGCATTCCGCCCGGGACATTCTTCAGCAGGTGAATATTCCCTTCGATGAGAAGGTCGGTTGACGGATTTTACTTTGACTAGGCATGGACTGAGGCATTGGTCCACGACTGTACTTTCCTCGTTATCAATGCTGGCAATGTCGAAGTCATTGGCATGAGAGATCGACTCACCCAGACACTTTATTTGTCCGACGTCTTCCTCGTCAACGATCCTATTTACCCCTATTTCCAGTTACATACTGGGTTATATATTTCTGCAATTCGAGATGCCCAAGATCGTGCAGAAAGTATTGTTCTACGGAAAGAAATACCTGACACATGGTACTTGCGTTCTGGACCGGACTTTGACAAGATTACAAACTTGTCACAACCAGAATTCAGGATTAAAAAGGTCGGTAAGGACGTAACAAAACAAACATCAATGCATGCTGATCAAAATTCAGAATGTCTCTGCCAAACTATTGTTAGAAGCAGGACGCCGGCCATGGCTTGTAATTTTGCCTGCAGAGCGTGAGCCCTCGCGCATGATATTCACTATGAAGAAGTATCAGCGTGTCAAGGAGCTTCCCACTGACTTTCGCGTCTTGTATGGAAGCCGCCCTTCTCAGGACAGTGAGGGAGATGAGAAAATATCCTCATGGCAAGAGTCACACGATTTGTACTGGGCGACGACCAATTCCCCCTCACCTGGGACAGAGGCTTGGTACTCCTCCCAATCAATAGGCTCACAAGCATCCAGTGATTCGACTCCTTTCGAAAATAATGGGATCGCCCCAGACATAACCACTTTTTTTGAAGTTCACGCCCAGGAATCGTTCCATGGCCTACGTATCTGTCGAGCGAAACTTGAGATTCCTGGAATCAAGTATCCAAAGAATTTCAAGGAGGTTGATAAGCCGTGGATTATCCTGAAAAATGCTTTCACGACGGAAGATATCTTTCTTCTGGAAAACGAATCCAAGTTCTATGATGCCATGATGGAAGCCCGCGTAGGGTCGATCCCAACAAAATTTGGGTTTTTCCTGTCGACAGATCCCACGAACAGGGACGCAAATTTCGCCGCTCTTCTACTGGAGAATAAAGGGTATTCTCTTGCTCAGATGAAGGCTTTCTCACCAGGTATGAAATTTCGCGTGACTCGCAGAGAGAAGTCAGTCTTCTTTTTTCCTGTTTACCTGATCTTCTGCTGATCCTACTTCTGATCAGACTAGCCTTCCATCGTCTGTTAAGAAAAATACACGATGCTGGATACTTGCACGGCAATTTGACACGGAATTCTCTTTTGTTCACGCCTGGACGGCAAGATGTATCTATTATTGGATTCGAATGTTCAACAAGCCTTAGGTACCTTCATACGCAATCAGGTACGCCGAGGCAAGCCGATCCGGACTGGCAGATTGAATGCAAGAAGAAAGAACACAGAAGGATGAGATTACTTCTGGGGCCGTTTTCTCTTCGAAGGATGACCATCAAAGAAAAGGATGCCAGACGTGTAGCAAGATGTCTGGCCAGAAAGATTGGACCGATGATTCCAGTGCGGTTAAAGTTGAAAAACAAAAGGAGGTTGTCCGAAGAAAATTGAATGTACGCTTGTGTATATGCATACATCATGATGTATATGTAGTTGGAAAATAACAATGATTCTGCACACTTGTGATCAAGAACGTAAATAAGCTGGCACAGCTTCATCCAGTTGTGTGGTGACGCATAAAAGGTGAACCGCTACACATCGGAACAGCAAGACTGATCCGTATTGTTCATCCTCAATACATCGCACCGGTTTTCGACTCTTCAAGTCTGTCCGCTCTGCATAGATGCATAATTCACCTGAGCGACTGTATGCTGCTTTTCAATCTGTTTTTAATTTCAACCCCTGCGCGCCTAAGGTGCAAGAGAAATCGCCTTGTCCCAGATTGACGCACCCCCTTTCATTCTACGATTGCCACCTCGATAGACGACTTGCACTCAAGAGTGTCAAATCCATTTCTTCTTTTCTTTCCGACTTGGCACTTTCTGCAGATATCGCTTTGGAGAAATCTTCCAAAGCTGGAGTCGGTTTGCCGTCGGTCGAATGGTGTTTCCCAGAACCACAGCGTTTTACCCGTTTCATCAACCGAAGTCCTGCCAAAGACGCCAATGACATTGGCGAAGTATATCGCGCCTCAATCTCACCTGTTGTTTGCGAACTCGCATCCATGTTGTTACTACACCCGAGCGCCATACAGTGGAGCACGGCTATCCACATGACCGTCCGAATAGTCTCTCCACTCCAGAAATATTACGCTATGATCGAGGACTACGTCCCGGAAATTCTTGACTCATATGAACCCATACCTGGTAAAGAATACGCCATGGTTGACAAGGAAGCATGGACAGTTCTGAGTGATGACGATCGAAGACTCCTCGGAGAGATGAGAAAAAGATTTACACGGATGGCGGTTTGGCAGATGTTTTTTGCCTGTCGTGAAGCTGAAGATGCATTGAAAAATTTAGATCGGCTTTTGTCCATGGAGAAGTTCCCTGAGTTCACTCCCGTGACACACGTTGAGCAATGGTCGCCCATCGGAATACCTCTTGCTGCGTCGCCAGACGCTATGAATACTGCATGGGGCACCAGTATATCGTCTTGGGTCCCGGCATCTGTACCAGAAACTGTTGCTGTTCTTGCACCTTCAATTGGCGATACACAACCCCTCCGAAGGAGTGCTCGACTCCCTCCAAGAGCCAAGCTTGAACAGTCTTCAAAGAGGACACCAAAACAGGCGGCTTCCTTTTCATCCACTGGATCAAAACATTGGCCCTCTGTAACACTTTCAGCGCGGAAAAGAGACCTGACTGCTGTTGATGAAGACATGGCGACCTCGATTATTCAACACGTGATGCTCGATATTCGCCTCTTCTACGACTCTACTAACCATCTATATGTCTAGGCATGGACAAGAGCCGTTGAGAGGGACTCTTCTTTCATTGTTTTTCATTGCGGAACCTTCGAGAGAATCGCATTTCGACATCGATCAAGCCAAACACTGATATTGTCTGACCTCATTGATTGTACACATTGTAAGGATCCGGCATATATTCATATTCATCTAGGGCTTTTTATATCCATTATCGATGATATCCGTGATCGAACGCGCCAACTTATTGCGCAAGAAGCCAAGTCAAAATCTGCGAAACGCAAAGGACTAGTTTTGTTATCCGAAGACAATAAGCGTCCGAGGACCAGACGGAGTGTTGCTCGGGAGGAAGCGCAAAAGTCAGATTATGAACAGAGTCTGAAGGTGCGCCCACATTTTCTCAAATGTTGTCTGTCTGAGGAAAACCCAATGAAAAGGCCGTATGTGTTGGTATCATTGACCGTGATCTGGCGTTGCTCCGCATACAACACGGTCCTTACAACTCACCAGCTCCATCTTCGCTGCTGCGTGTCAAAGACTCGCGCACAATCTCGTCCAGAAAAGAGTATCAGCCTCATGAATATTTCCGTATCACTGTTACCTCGGAATTAGCCCGCGGCTCAACAGGGGATGCACATGTTGCCACGGTCGATTTTCTTGAGACTAATGGTGAAACCGTATCTTTTCCCAATATCGTCGTGAAATTCGCATTCGCTGCCGTTCAGAAGAAGAGGCTGCGGCATGAATTTAATGTTTATTCCCGCTTGATGTCTGCTAACGCTCGAGGAATTCCGCTTGCATTTGGTCTCTTCGAAGATATTGAAACCGAGACCCTAGTACTAGTAATGGAGCATGCTGGATCAACGCTTTGGGATTGCCGACTTCCTGACAAGAGTCAACGACTTCAATTTGTGATCTCAGAGTACGAGAAGTGGGTTCCAGGTTTTCCTTTAGATTTCGGGTCATAGACGTAATGAAACGCCTTGCAGATCTGCCTTTATGGATGCTCTGACGTCTATCCATGAGGCTGGTGTCCGCCACCGGGATTTGCGACTAGAAAACCTCACGATCAAAAGCAACGGAGATCCATGCATTATAGACTTTGATCGTGCTGAAATGGGAGCTGACAAACTGTCTTTGGAACGCGAGAAAGAGAAGCTCCAGAATGTGCTTGACGGACGACATGATTACCGTATCTCCCGTGAGACTACAGAAGAGGATCCGAGTCCTACTGAAGATTGGGAAAATGGAACTCAACACTCAAGCAGTGCGGGTTTTTAAATCAGTGAATTGCGCTGATCAATACGAAATTCATGTTCCTACCGTGCTTTCACTGGTCTTGATTCCTTGGTATTAATCACATCTTTCAAACCACGACTTATGCTGATTTTCAACAAATACCCATTCTCTGGTTTGAACCTATTTTGTTTTCCGACTATCACCAGGAGACAGAATCTCGAAGAAAAGCAAATCAAGAAAACAACCTAACCTTGTATATTGCAGGAGACTTTGGCTATTCGAATATGAAAAAGAGATTGTTTGGGAGTTATGAGCCAGAGGGGTTGAGGCCGATAAATTTGTCATTGTGATATGAATGTAATCACTATGTATCTATCGTTCATTTATACGTTGGCCTTCTAAGTTTCGGATTGTACGGTCGCTGACCATGGCTGCTTGCTTAGGTCTCCGCTAGTTGTTGTGGTCCACTGTGATGGCGGCGTGGTGGTCGCTGTCCATTCCTGGAGATGTCTAAATCAATCTTGATTCTTTTCTATGTATCTTGCAAGAGCGATTTGGATTATACATCAAATGGAACCACTGGCAACTTGTCGATGTCCGGAGAAATCCCTTGAAGTTGACCGGTCGACCTCTTGTACTTGCAAAGAGATTTCCAGCGCCTCCCTAAAGGCAATTCAATTCACGGAATCCCTTCAGATCGTTTGTGCTCGTCCCCCTCTGGTCTAAACGCAACATGAGTAAAGGAAGCCATTTTCAGATGTTTTGTTTGATGATCGTCCCCTGCGTGTTTTTGAAATCTGAGCCTCCTCTTATGACAGACGTACAAAAGAAGTAGAAGTAGGAAGGCAACGATGCCGCCAAGAACACCTTCAATTATTGCGCCCATGTTTAGAGACCTCGATAGGCTGTCGGAAGTAGAGGAAGGAACAGGGGGAAAGCGTGGAGTAGAGATTGCAGAAGTGGCTCCGAGGAAGCTCGAAGACTCTGCCAACTGACTGACAGATATGAGATGGTCCGGCTGGTTAAATTATTCTTGGTTCTCGTCTGCGCCCTTCAGGGCTAGTAAGCCGATTGACAAAGTATTTGACATACGTACGTATACAGAGCGTAATCAAGATTAACGTAGATTTTGCGGTCGTTTCCTGATGTCGAACTTGTGCTCGTTATTTTCTAGCCCGGTCTTTGGGAAAATTGTATTTAAAGACATGACTATCAGATGGAACATGATGAAAAGACCCAACAAAGATATCATTCGAAGTAAAATTACATGCAGTTTTCGGTATCAGCGAGTATAGAGAAAATATAAAACGCAGTTCCTAGTTTATAAAGAAGTTGTTGCCGCTGTCCATGTTTCAAAAGAAGCTTCTCGTGTGTCGGGCTCTTCAAGAAAAAGCAGACATGTCTTATCAAGACGACTCCAGACCCAAGACAGAGAGTGATAAACTACCTTACGTCCAGTTACTATTTCGCCGAAGGTGTCATCTATCGTCTGGTTGACAGTCACGGTCTATACGAAAAGAGAGGGAACAGCAAGAAAAACCAAGAATCCTTATGGAGGGTCAATTACCGCCATAAATCAGTCTTCTGTACAACCGCCAGAAAGCGGAAGAGAGTCGAAGTATCACAATGAATGGATATGATTTCTCAGAGAAACTGTCAATCCGGCGGTATCAGTACCAAAAAGGAAGTTGTCCTGTGATCTCCATCAATTCCGAGTCCGATTCCCGAGCCCTTGAGATTTAACTTGCTCGATCGACCACTTGTTTGGACTATCGTTTTCGGCAATATTTTCGACCGTTCACGGACATTATACTACACGAAAATACCTCTCAGGAGCTGTCGATTGTGGAGATTGAAAAATGGTTCAAAGGACCAACGTAGATGGTATGTCTGTCATCTCAGGAATTACTACTTAAAAACGTTGTATCCATTGATCGTCTCAGGTCCGTCACAAGCAGAGCAACTACTGCGTGTAACATCAGGGATAGCAGCAGAACTGATCAAGGCGCATGACGAGAATAGGACAGTTTCCCTCAATGAAATCCGTGCTCGTATCAGCAAAAAGTTTGGGTTTGGTGGTCAACCGAGGCTTGTCGATATAATCAGCGCCATTCCTGACGACTACAAAAAAGCACTTTTGCCAAATCTCAAGGCGCGTCCCATACGGACAGCTAGTGGAGTGCATTCTTCGTCAGCCAGTTTGTGAGATGGTGGTTGCTTACTTCGATATAGATTGCTGTTGTGGCAGTGATGTGCAAGCCACATCGATGTCCCCATATTGCGATGACCGGCAATATCTGCGTGTACGTTATCCAACAGATGGTTTCTTCAGGTTCAGCATTAATCAAATCGGTATAGCTATTGTCCTGGCGGGCCTGATTCAGATTTCGATTACAGTACACAAAGTTACACTGGCTATGAACCAACAAGCATGCGTGCAATACGTGCCAGATACGATCCTTACGAACAGACGAGGGCACGCGTAGAGCAGCTGAAGAGTCTCGGTCACAATGTAGACAAGGTTCGTTGCTCAATTTCGTCCTTCGAATGGCATTCAACAACATTTCATGATTAGGTCGAGTTCATTATTATGGGAGGAACTTTCATGAGTATGCCGGAAGAGTATAGGAGCAAATTCGTTGCTCAACTACATAATGCCCTCTCCGGATTCACAGGGACCGATGTCGATGAAGCTGTACGGTAAGTCTGGCTTTTGACACATTATGATGAAATCTCATCTACCAACAGGTATTCTGAGCGAAGTAAGTCGAAAGCCATTGGGATCACAATTGAGACACGGCCCGATTACTGTCTACGCCCTCATCTGAGGCAAGTTAATCATCGAGACAAATCTAAGTGCGTCTAACGAAGATCGTTGACTCCAGCCAAATGCTTCGCTATGGTTGCACACGCCTAGAAATTGGTGTCCAATCTGTGTACGAGGATGTGGCACGCGATACAAACCGTGGACACACCGTTCGCGCAGTCTCTGAGTCTTTCCACTTGGCCAAGGATGCTGGCTTCAAGGTTGTCGCCCACATGATGCCCGATCTTCCCAACGTCGGCGTAGAGCGTGACCTTGAACAGTTCAAGGAATATTTCGAAAATCCTGCCTTCAGGAGTGACGGGCTGAAAATCTACCCAACTCTGGTCATCCGAGGGACTGGGTTATACGAACTGTGGCGGACGGGAAGATACAAAAATTATACACCCAATGTCCTTGTCGACGTTGTGGCACGTATATTGGCCCTGGTGCCGCCTTGGACGCGTGTATATCGCGTGCAGAGGTATTCTCACTTCATAGAATACTCTTGTCAGAAATTGACATTAAATACAGAGATATTCCGCTACCACTTGTTTCCAGTGGGTGCGAAAATTCAGGAAATTTACGCGAACTGGCTCTAAATCGCATGAAGGATTTTGGAGCAGAATGCCGCGATGTCAGGTTCCGGGAAGTTGGTGTAAGTCTCAAGGGACTGATCGAAATAGTCTGAATCCCATACTCAATTTCTTGCAGATACATGAGATTCACCACAAAGTTCGACCGGAGTCTGTGGAGCTTCTGCGGCGTGACTACACCGCGAACGGAGGTTGGGAAACGTTCCTATCTTACGAGGATCCAGAACGTGACATCCTTGTCGGGCTGCTTCGCTTGAGAAAGTGTTCTGAGGAAGGGACATTCCGGCCCGAGCTTCTGAAGAAAGATGGTGATGAGGGTGGGTGCAGTATCGTGCGGGAGCTGCATGTGTATGGTACTGCTGTCCCCGTGCATGCGAGGGATCCAACCAAGTTTCAGCATCAAGTATGACTTTCACTTCGTCGTGATTATTGTAGGAGGCTGATGTCATCGGGTCTCTCAGGGATTCGGCACGCTGCTTATGGAGGAAGCAGAGCGAATAGCGAGGGAAGAGCATGGTAGTATCAAGCTTGCAGTTATATCTGGTGAGAAACTACTCCCCTCTCTGAAAGCTAATCGCTGACAAGTTTTCACACCCTGCACTATCACTAATATTTTCAGGTGTTGGCACACGCGACTATTACAGGAAGTTGGGATATGAGTTGGATGGCCCATATATGAGCAAATCTTTGTTGTAGATTCATTCACGTAAATTATTAGTTGTAATTCTTCCTATGTTACTATAAGTGTTATCGACCTTCGCAATACAATGATGACAGCTATGGTCGTATCGGTCAGAGATATATATGTGCTGAACCGGCTTAATTGACTATAATTGTCGAGAGGCGAAAATATTCTTGATGAGTGGACAAAGCCGGTTCGAACCTTGATCTCAGGGTACGACTGACATGGTTTCTCCTCCCACCTACATATAGGAGAGAAGCGTGGAGTCGACCACTGACAAATCAAGCTGACAGTAGCAAAGGGCAATTTCAATAGGCGAAAATGAGGGCCTTCGAAGATGCGGAGAAGAGTGATAACGGTATCGGGTGCCTTTCCCACATTCTCACCTTTCCCATCATATGTTCATGCCTCCCGATGTTCGCTCGTCCTCATTCGTCGTGGGATGAAGATATGCGTTAGACTTCCATGCAAAGCGCGTGAAACTGCAGCCGAGTGGGAAGTTCAGAGAACCACTGATCTATTAGCAACAAGCTTGGCCAGATTACACATCGTGCAAGTGGCGATAGATCGTCATTCATTCTGGCCACCCATGACGAGAGTGTGGAAGTTTGGAAAAACAAGTTCTTCCTCAACGGTTTTACGGATGACATCTTGGATGAAGCGCTCCACACGCGTCACATTCTTAAGTACGTGTTTGTCCGCCTGACCAATCTCGCTCTCGATGTAGATAGAAGGGAGGAGTCTCTGTCCAACGGGAAGCGGCTTCGACGGGCGAACAGACGCGGCGGGAGAGTCATCGTCAGGATCAGGTGGGGTGCTGCTGACGGAGTCACGTTTTGGACGTGCGCCTGCTGGGCCGTAAGGATCGAGGTCGTCGAGGATACAGATGTGCACACGACGTCGTTCGCCCTCGTATGCTACCGCAAGTTCGCCGTTGAAGACAAGACCGGTGATGGAGAGCTTGATAGGGAGCGACATAAACATGGGAGACGGGTAGTTGATCAATAGAGAGGTTGTGAGGGTAATACGGAGATCGGAGTGCCAGTTCACATGAAGGTGCACCTGAAGATTCGGGTGTTGAGTTTGTGGAGGCGGCTGTTCTGGTTCTGGGGAAGTTTGTACAGGATCTAAACTAGCACCAAATGCAGAAAAATGTAAATTTGAATGTTCTTCATTCATTGAGGGAGCACGAAAAGGAGTAGCTGGAGATGGGCTACGATGAATAGGCACATGAGGCCATGACATTCTATGGTCCCCAAGGTTCGGTAGACTCATCCCTGTGCTCCAGGGGTCTGCAACGGCCGCGACCGAAGTGGGGAAAGTATACATGCTTGCAGAGCCATACCGCACATGAGGTGGAAGATGTCGATACGCAAGTCCTTCTTCTCGCGTCCCTACCCTTCTGGGTACCCATTCAAAGCCTTCTTCATCCTCTGGGCCTTCAGTAACCTTTACAGGCCCTCTATCTAGATCCTCATCGTCGTCCTCGAGGAAATCCCGGTATATATCACGCAGATCGACCAGTTCAACATCCGGTGATGTGGAACCAAAGTCTAAGGACGTCACCTCAACTGGACCAATGAATGAAGGCCGATCGGCATTCGTGAGTTGTCTATTGAGGATGTCGACGAGATACGAAGCAAGTGAAGAGTCCAGCTTGCCCCATTCCAGATCAATGGACATGGTAAACCTATATAAAGCTCACATGATCTAATTTCAGGTCAAGTTCGTTTGATGGGAATTTCTACCCATACGCTCTATCACCAGTATGTGTAACTAGCAACTACTCAAAATTGCCGTGTTATCACAATCTACGTCTGTTATGTTTCAAACAGTACTGGCACCGAGGGCGCTCTACGTGTTTTGATTGCTCAAGTGGGCACCCATGTTTAATGCAGCAGGGCATTACTTCGGTACCGGCGGCAACCCTGTCCTGATGGGGACGGCACCGACTTCAATCCTGCGAGTAGTGCATTGACACTCTCATCACGAGTACCTCATATAACTCCATTACGGGAACTTGGTTGTCGCGAGGTGTATCCAGCCAGGTTCATTTGGGAGACATTGCGTGACCGCGCGAGAGAGGATGGAACACCATTAGATAAGGGGCTGCTATTCAAAGAAAATCCGCTGTCTTCTAGAAAAGCAGGCGAAGGGGAAGGGGAACGTGACACCGAGTTACGTGTGGCGTATTGTGTGGAGCTCGCAGAGATCCCGTCGTTGGGCAGGGTCCAAGACCGTGGAAGTGTTCGTGGAGGAGGCGTGCTCAAGTTGCTTCGGAGACTTGATCTTTGAGATGTGGTACCTCCCAGTGTGAACGATAAGACACGGCGGATGGGGTACATCCAGTTGTGTACAGTCGACCTGAGCGTTGCAGGACGGTTATTCGCAGTGCCTTCTTCTAATGAGTGATCATCATCGCGTCTTGTCACTTGCCGAATCGAACGAAGAAAAATACCACGCAGCTGACGGCGTAGTGGGCATATAGCGATCGCAAAAATGAACAGGGAAACAGCAGCAAGAAAGAGTATAGGAGAAAACCCGAGGGAAGATCGTGTAAGCTGTGTTGGAAGGTGAGGTACGAGGCGATGCTCAAGGCCATCAAGACTCCAAAACGGCCGTATTGGCTTTATATGAGAATTGGTTCTGTCGGATATCTCGTCTATAGGATCGACGAGGGGACGCGTGTCAGATAAAGTGGTAACTTCTTTGCTTGCCTCTAAGACCATCTTGCCAAGCGTCCAGCTAATAGCGATGTCACCGACGGTGTCGAGGGACTGAAACGCAGGTCGTCCAAGGCCTTTCTTGGCTGCCTCCTTCTCAACATTCCCACCCTCCGTCGTTATATTCCCGCCGGGATCTGTGAGTCTAGGAATCCCTATACCTTCGTGCAGGACATTAATTATCCATGCCGCCTTGAAGCATTGCATTTCAAGACGCGAACGCTCAACGGAAGGATGCCATTGTCCCACGGCCACAACCTTCCCATTTTCCTCGACTTCACCATCACCTCCGAGCCTGTTTTGAGCTTTGGACAACTCGTGTTGTTTCATGATTGAATCCCAAGGACGCGAACAGAACTCGGCGGCGGCACGCTCGTATTGAACGAAGTCATAGGCACCTCCTAGACCAAAAATGTGATCTGTAGAGTACCAATATTCAGAGACGCCAATAAAGTGTGAAACTGAGAAATCAATTGGTGGGACGTGAATACCATTCATTAGACAGGGTGTATCCGAGCAAGGAACGGTATTGTTCAGAAGAGGAGCCGTCGTGTATATACACTGCTCAAAAGAGCCGGTTCCTGCAAGCCTATGTGATTTTGTCGTGTGCGAACTGGCTAACGTGTTGTGTACTGGACTTTCTACTAGTTCCAAGCCTTGTGGAAGACAAGGATCAAGTATGACGTCTTCTTTATCATTTGTGCGTGATACTTCAAGTTCACCTATTGTTTTCATAACGTAGCGTTCCCGCGCTTGATTTGTCCCATACCCCAACCACGTTGTTACGAAGACTTTGTGTTTGATTTCTTGTCCACCAAGTAAGCGCAGCCGGACATCAATGAGGTTCTTTTCATCGTATTCATTGACATTTTTACTGGGTTCGAAAGCGATTTGTGTCGATGCGCCACCCATGTCTAGGAAACCGTAGGTCGTTGGATCTTGTTTGGCGCCGGTGAAGCCGTCCATTAGATAGTTAACTGCAATCCACCCAAATAGTCCTTCTTCTTCTCCGGTGATTATCCGAACACTAGAACCACAAGGACCAACCTCAGTAGGGCCGTCAATTTTAAAATTGGATTGAAGAAGAAACCGACAAGCTTCCCCCAAAACATTGGCCTGGCTCACGGGGTCTAATAGACGCATCCCGGCCGTGGCCAAGAGGAACAGAGGTGTTTCCTTTTCCAGTGATGGAGGTATATGTTTTCGTGCATGGCTGAGCAGCGGCTGCAGATACTTCCCGACGCCTTCAGGATTATTTCCAAAAGATGAAATACCTAACGGACTTCCTGAACAGCCGATCTGGATAATGCAAATCTTCATAGCGCACCTGGCTCAACCTTAGTTACCCAGTCCTCCCCTTGCTCTGTCCCTTTTTCAACTTTGGGCAAAGTGAACTCGAGTTCAGAGCCTATTACGGATGACATGGTCTTTGGGTCTTTCCAACTGTAAATTTGCAGTCGTGAGCCCGACGAGCCTGCATCTATCACGACACCGAAGTGTCGCCCGGCCATCCATAGGTCAAGCCCGGAATTGGGAGGAGGCATTGTTATCAGTTTACTTTAGGTGGATCCTAGAGCAATTTGCAGGACGATAGGTGCTCAGAAGTATAACAATGTTCGCCTGAGGGGCCCCCGACGTGTTACTCGAACTCAGCGACGACTCATTACCGAGGAGCTCACGTGGACGATGAAGAAGGTTGATCATTGCCATTGACCTTGGTCTTTAACAGGGACAAATACTCTCCAAGGAGAGTCTTTTTTGCGGTAATCTTCTTAGCACTGAAATCTGAAAGGTTGCTCATTTCAACGAATGTGGTAATGCCCGCTGGTATCCATATGTGTTTTTCGATATAGATCAGTGAATATCTTGACATGTCTGATTTTTGTCAATACCAAGCCCTTACCCATGTACCCCTAGCAGGTGCTTACAAACAAGCCTAGGGAAGCTTACTGTTACCACGTCTAGAATTCCGTCGACCAGATCAAATCTTGCCGCACATGCACAACGGGCTACTTCATCAAGAGTCGTCTGACACGTTGCGCGGGCCTCCGTTATTCCATGTGATAACGCACGAATATTGAATAGGACAGATTGGCAGGGAAGCATGATACGGACGTGAGATGGAGTGGGCGGAGCATACAGCACATAACTGTACCCTATCGAGTCGGATTGAGTCCCGAAAGTCCCCATTAGCTCAGGATGAATAAAATTCATGCAAAAAGAAAAAAGCCTCTAATAAACCGCACTTCACGGGACGCCCAAGAGGCGTCACTTTATTACCATAAGGCCATAAGGCAATAAACAGCTGGTTGAACATCTTCCTGTGAGAAAAGGCGGGATTTTTTCCGGAATCGTTTTTGCAAACAAACTGATGATGTCAAGGTGGAGAAAAGCACGCTGAGTAAGCCAGATAGGCCAGTGTTCGATCCCAAAACCAGAAGGGCACCTTCACGAGTCACCTTGGAAGTGATGCGAACTAGTTGGTGATTTCAAACTAGCATCAAACGGCCAGGAGAAATTACAAGGTGGCTTCGATAGATCCACAAGAATGATTGTCAGTCGTCAAATGATTTGCGCTTTTTCTTGAATATGACAAGTAAAGATTTTTCTCAAAGCAAGAGCTACAAAGATCGAGTAATACCATCTGTAATCCTAGGAGACAAACTTGGATGAGCCGAAACGCGTAATAGAAGGGACACAAAGAAAGGTAATCACTATGGATCATCATTGCCTCTTCTGTCGACTCCAGCGCAGTCCTCGCGTTCGACGCGGGGGCAGCGTTTGCCCTTCGGTGTACTCACACCAGAAGTTCGACCTTGATCAACGTATTCGAATTTTCGAGTGTCAAGTGTAAACGTGACAGGGCCCTGCGTCATCGATACATTAGCATAGCTCATGTAGGAAAAAGCTATGACATAGCACATTACCTCGTTCGTCAGGCTGACGTTCATCATGGCCCCAAACTTTCCATCTAGACCGTAGCGACGTCATTGAAGAAATCATAGCAGAGACTCAAAGGCGAAAGATGGAGATCTGTCGAACCTTTTATCCTATCGGGCTTGTACGCTTGCCCGAGGTTCTCCAGAAATGTGGCGTATGTTTCTCGCGAGGGCTCCGTGGACTATGACAAAGATCATGTCAAGACACTACTTGATTGATATGAAGCAGACATGATAGCATACCATAGCCCGATGAAAGTCAGGTTTTCCTTTCTTGATGTTCGCCAAGAGTGTAAACTGAGAAACACAAAGGATCTCCCCATCTATCTCTTTAACGCTCGCCTTCCACATTTTTCCTGGATTACTAGGATCAGCGAAAGCGCGAAGATTCAATCTAATCAACTATTCTTTTTAATATTCTCAAGACAGTTTTTACCGCATGTGATCATGAACACTGACATCTGGTTGACCATATTTTGAACATCTTCCCGTGT
This sequence comes from Termitomyces sp. T108, assembly GCA_017657275.1. NCBI lineage: Eukaryota > Fungi > Basidiomycota > Agaricomycetes > Agaricales > Lyophyllaceae > Termitomyces > Termitomyces sp. T108. The sequence goes on along the minus strand of JAGGAU010008368.1, from coordinate 16,017 downwards.
ATCATCTGTTCAGGATGTACTGTTACGCCTTCACCGGAGAACCATACGGCAAACACACCTGCTCCAAGACCAACAAGGACCATCAATCCTTTGGAAATTTGTGATATGACTTGATTATCAACTACATTACGATATCAAAAATTGTGTCAGTGTCAGCCTTCAACAACTGTCACATTCCACACCAGTCACAGAAGCTGCCGTAACCTTCTGAACAATAGCACGCATATGGAGTGACCACTGATTAAGCAGAAGGAAGTCGGAAGAAAAAGACGATGATGCCAAGTTCAGAATTTGATATCAGTGACATCACGTGCCACACTTCTTTCCCAAACTACCTTGCACCACGATGGAATCTGTAATTTTTGAGACGAGCTTGGGAGAAATACAGTTCGAACTGTACTGGGACCATGCGCCTCGAGTAAGCAATCGGTTCCGTCCCCAAATTCGACGAGATCGAAGCCAATACGTTGAGGTGTAGACATGTAAGAACTTTGCTGAACTTACGAAACGAGGCTATTACAATGGAGTTGTGTTCCACCGAATCATCTCAGTTCGTTTTGCTTTTCCAATGTTGAGATACAGGCTCTTACTCTGCAGAGTAGGACTTTATGATTCAAGGGGGTGATCCCACTGGGACTGGACGAGGCGGCACAAGCATATACGGCCAGAAATTGTCAGTATACTGTTTCCCCTTCCATCCCGTAACTTTCTATCTGAACATCACAAGCGAGGACGAAATCCACCCAGATCTGAGGTTCACAGGCGCTGGAATACTTGCCATGGCGAACTCGGGACCAAACACCAACGGCACGTTGCCAACCTCCGGATCTACCCCATTCAACTCACTTATCTCTTACTCACAGGATCCCAATTCTTCATAACACTCGCCCCCACGCCATACTTGGACAAGAAACACACCATATTCGGACGAGTCAGCTCTGGAATGCGAGTCGTACAACGGCTGGGAGCGGTAGCAGTTGACGCACAAGACCGGTCAGCTCACTTTCCTTCTCTTCTGCTCTCCCTCCTGCTGCAAAAATAAGCTCATTTGCGTTCTCACGCCCTATAGGCCCCGGGAGGACGTCAAAATACACAAAGGGCGTTTGAACTCAGTTTAGGCTTGCCTTGTTTAGCACCCGTGGTTCCGCCACGGGTCTCCTTCGCGGGGGTCAAGTGACGCGCAATGGACGCAGTTTTTCGTGGTTACATCTTCGCAACGCCAACCTGATGGGAGCGTTGGTTCCTGAGGCGCACGCTGGGCCTTCTATCAGAGCTCGTGCTCGTTTTCTTCTCACATAAAGTTACCGTATGTGTACATACTTACAATTGTTCGGAATTCCCTCCGAATTCTTCGTACCGTCGTTTCCGGTCCCGAAGGAAAAAGATATGTATAATCACGCCCCACGTTCCCAGGCGCCCCTGGGCTATTTTGCCGCAAAGAAGCAGTGGACACGCAGCCGAGTCTCCTGATCAGTTCTATCGGAGAAACTGGGAGGGTTAAACCCTGTTTCCAGAAGTTCGAACCAAATTGTATAAATCCAAATTCGCGCTTTTTTTCTCCCTGAGCACGCAAGCCTACATCGGTGGAAATGAACTCCCACTGAAACCCACGTTGAGCTTCCTCCAGCGTAGAAGAGCGTCAAGATTACTTGAATAAGAAACATACATTTCCACAATCACTACCTCTAATGTACTTCGACACAAAGACAGGGGTGCCTACATAATAAGCACAAGCATAGCAGAGGGATACAACTTGGTATGGGATGGTATTATTATGATGGCAGGATGGGAAAGGACGAGAGTAAAAAGTACCGGAAAACAGTCGAAAAAAAAACACGGTATCCATAGCGAGACAACTGGTGACCCCCAACGGACCACAGACACAAAAACCACAAAAGAAAGCAAACTATCGTCGGCGCGTACCACGGGGACGTGGGCGCGTGGGCGTCTCGTCAGTACTAGGCAACGTCCGCTGTCCAAACGGCGGTGGATCCTGCATCTGCATCTGCGTCGTGTTCGTCGTCGTTGTCCTTCTTGACGCTGACCCACCGCTCGCACGGGGGACTCTATCCGCGCTGTTCCCCTGCCCTTGGGAATGAGGTGCCCACCTCGATGCTCCCACGCCCTCGACAGCAAGAGGCAGCATTCCCGCCGCCTCCCCTGCCTCTCCAAGCCCAGCACGACTCGACGAGGGTCCCGCATCCTCCGGCGGCCCCTCATCATCAATCTCAATATTATCCCCCCCGCCCGAATCCTCCGTATCAGAATCCACAAACAAATCCTGATCCATCGCATCCACATCCTCCGCATCCGCATCCGCATCTCCATCCCCAGCTCCCCCATCAACAGACGACGCCACACTCATATCCACCGCCATCTTCCTAATCCTCCTCGTCCCCATCTCGTCCTCGTCCTCATCCTCCGCCTCACTGAACCCATCCTCGTCATACATCCCGCCCGGCGGCTCCCCAACCCACTCCTCGTCCTCCTCCTTTGCAAAATCCCACACATCCAACACCGTAGCGTCGCTCCGGTTACTCGCAGCAACACACCACCGCCCCTCAAACACAACCTGCCACACGCCCGTGATACCCGTCAACAAATCGCGCACGACGGTCCCCTCGCGGATATCCCACATCTTGAGGTTCCCGTCGGACCCAGAGAGGACCTTAAACTCGTCGTGCTGGAAACACGTTATCGCGCCCGTGTGCGCCATGAGCGTGTGCTGCAGGTCGCCCGAGTCGGGGTGCCAGATCCGGAGTGTCGAGTCCGCCGCGGCGGAGACGAGGTGCGACGGGGACATGCCGAGGAGACCGACGAGCGAGGTGTGTCCCGCGAGGACGTGTATGAGTTGGCCCGTATGGAGGTTCCAGACGCGGACGGAGCCGTCCATGGAACCAGAGCAGGCTTGGTTCCGTATAGGGTCCAAAACGACACTGTAGACTGTGGCGGGGTTTAATAGATGAGAATACTACGTAAAGTGCGGGAATAATCACCTTTTTGAGTGTGCCCAGTCAACACCCATTTGCATTGCCCGGTTATGATGTCCCAAATCCGGACATTGCAATCGTAGCTGCCAGAGACCAACGTCCTCCCTCTCGCAGCCAACGCACGAACAGCATGATCGTGCCCTTCAAGATGTACCCGGTGATACGGGTTCTCCTCTGCGTCCTGTTAAAAAGGATCCTGATCAACTCAACTCCATAAAAAGGCACAAAAAAAAGCACTCACACAAACATCGGTTGGATCTACTTCCCCATCATCTGCACCGAAACACCGATACTCCGGCTCACCCGGTCTAGGAAGTGTCCAGACTCTCAATGTATGGTCTCTACTTCCCGTAACAATCAACGCTCTCTTCGGCCACTTCTCCTTTCTCAAACCTCCCCCCTCCTGCTCAACATCCACCCACTCGGGCTTGACGATGGCTAAACACCTAACGGTGCTAGTATGGCCCCCAAACACATGTGTGCATCTGCCCGTCGTCAAGTCCCATATGCGCACCGTCCGGTCGGTCGAGCCGCTGACAAGGATGTCCTTGCTCGCCGCGAGAGCCCAGACACCGCCTTCGTGTCCGCAGAGCGAACGCACAAGCTCACCGGTAGAGGGGGAGTATATATGTATCGAGTGGTCGTCGGACGCGGAAATGATGCGACCATGGGAGAATATGAGACAAGTGACGACCGAGGACCCATGAGCAGGGAACGAGATGTGTTTCGGTTCAGCGACATGAATCCAGCGTGTCCGGGTCAGATGCCTGGACTTGAAGAGGATTTTGTACGGGTGCGGAAGGGGGAGGGCGCTGGGCAGGGACCCGGGGTGTTTGAGACGGTCTGCATGGCGCCTGCGTGCGAAGACGGCCTGGGCGAACGCGTCTTCTGAGCCGCCGCCGAACCAGATGTCGGTGCGTTTGAGGAGATCGCGCCAGAGGACGGGATCGGAATCGATGATGGCCCGCCAGGCGCGGGAGACACGGGACGCCCGCGCGAGGGTGGGAAACGGGAGATAGCTGAGAATTTGTGAGACAAGTTCGGGTGGCAGGAGTGTGATGAAGTCGCGGGCGAGGGTGGGAATGAGGACTGAGTTGAGCGTCCTTAGGACGGGGAGGGGCGAGTGGCGGAGGAGGGTAAGAAGAAAGTGGGACTGCAGGGGAGGAGGGAGGCTGGAGAAGTGTGTGAGCAGCGCCGGGAGGGAGAGCAGCGTCGAGAGAGAAAGGTCTGGCTGGAACGGGGCCTGTGGGAGCGGGGACGAGGCGCCGCTGGGTGGCGCAGATGGCCAGATGCTCTCTGGCGCTGGTGATCCTCGTGGCGATGGCAGCGGCGAAGGCGGTGCAGCTGCGTTGACGGGCGACACCGTCGCGGCCCTTGCCTTCTTGCGCGGGGGGGCCGTCGCAGACGTCGCCTCGACGCCCTCCATCATGTCGAGCCCGCCGTGTGAGCGCTTCTTGCCGTACCGCTCGACGGCCTCGGCGAGCCCGACGAGATTCGCGTCGTCGGGGCTCTCGTCCCGCTTGAGCATGCGCCAGCCTTGGCCGCCGACGGCCTCTTCTTCCTCCTGCATGTCCTGCTCACCACCGTCGCCATCGCGGAAAGTAGCGCGCGTGCCGCCTGGGAAGACCAGGGGGAAGTTGCGCAGAGATTTAGGGAGGTTGGCGTGGAGAAGGGGATACGACTTGGGATCTTTTGGAGACAGCGGCGGCGGCAGAGGAGGCAGCTGGATGGGGGCATAGGTGGTCGTCGTCGTTGTCGTCGTGACGACACTAGAAAAGCGTCAGTAGCGATCAGTGATGTGCTGTAATGGGGACTGTACGTCGTAGTGTTCACTGCGGGCTGCAGGACAAGATACGGGCGCTGGTTTGAGCTCATCGCTGGAGACAGCGACGGAGGGTGGTGGACGGGCACTTTGCGCGTGAGGAATGCCGTGGCGGCCAAGGCCCGCTGTCCAACAAACGAAGCCAAACAAGGCTTCCGCACAGCAGGGTTCTGCCAACCCCTGAAACCCCTGAACAGTCCAGATCCCTGTCCATCCCAAGCAGTCGTCGTCGGCTCGGGCACTCTTTAATGTTCGGGTCTGGAGACTTTTTGTTTTTTTACCAAACGGCGGACGCACAAATGCCTCTTTTGTCATCCGCTGCTTCCAAGTCGATCTACATGCTCTGCCCACGGGCTTTCTCGTAACCGTCTGATTGGCATCTTCAAAACAACTCCACTTTCGGCCGAGTTGCACACAGGATCAGTGATGCAATGATCCAGATCATCAACAATGCGTCGCGGAGATGATCAACAACAACTTTTCGGACGCACAACAAATGCCACCGCCATCCAAGTCTAGATCTGTACCCATTTTCGCAGGACCCACGAGAGGTTTTTGTCAGCCTCTCCACCCCATTTACCCATTTCCTCTCAGAACCAACCAGTCCTCCCCCACAGGCTCCGCACTACGTGCGCTCTATTGATCGTCCGTATCGCTTCTCCTCGTAAAAATACCCCTCAGCTCCCCGCACCCACCCTCGCGTCTGCCGACTCCACACCAGCGACACCCCGCACCGTCCACAATCCAATCCGGCGAGCCGCGCCGAAACCGTGCCTGATGTGTCATACCCAACCCTATTCATCGCTCCCACAACCTAAACGGACGCGCTGGATTCTCCAGGGCGCTAATTTTGCCCACCGCTATCAGATGACATGTCAGCCCTTGTTGGCACTCACCGAGAACCACTGACCGTTAGACACCAGAAGTCGCCACCCCCACAAGGTCGTGTTTGCCAATCGTTCCAAAGATGGTGCTGGCTCGTTTCTGGGGTTCAGACGGAAATAGGATCCCATGGGGCCTTGGAGAATCTGCCCAGGAAAAAAAAAGGTCAGATGTACAAGTGCTTGAGTGACAAAGAAACCCTGCTGTGGAGTGCTGTCGTTCTCAGCACGACGGATGATATAGAAGCAACTGCAATACCTCTCACAAGTGAGGATGATGTGGTGTCTTTCATTTCGGGTTTGGCCTTTATGTCCAAGGCCTTCAACGGTGGTTATTTCGTCAAGTCATGATTGAATCATTGGGGTCATAAGCTTGATTGATTACTGCACGGCTGACGGTTTACGGAAGATACTGTGAACTCTTTCATTGCTGCTAATCGCGTCGTGTCAAAGCCCTTCGTCCCTGGCTCTTTATGAAGTCTTCTGAGGTCATAAGCTTGATTGATTGACAACAGAAAATCTGCTGTGGGGTGCTCCAAATACTGTGCAGCTGACGGTTTACGGCAGACAGCAAATTTTCTCCACCAAAAGTGAAATGTATAAAATCAAGAGACCTTGGAGACATGGTTGCATCTCTGGTCTGTCTTTACGACACCATGTCGAAGCCTTTCAAGTATCCAAATCGCCTAGTGGAAAAGAGCATCCTCAAAGGGGCGCTAATCCAAACTCCCGGCTCTCTATGAAGTCTGATTGAATCATTGGTCATAAGCTTAATCGATAGACAACAGAAAACCCGCTGTAGAGCGTTATTGTGCATCCTCAACGGCAAGCCCTTCAGGGACACAGTCCAAACCCCTGGCTCTTTATGAAGCCTTCCGTCATGATTGAATCATTGGTCATAAGCTTGATTGATTGACAACAGAAAACCCGCCGTAGAGCGTTATTGTGCATCCTCAACGGCAAGCCTCAAAGGGGCGCTAGTCCAAACTCCTGGCTCTCTATGAAGCCTTCTGTCACAGTCATAACCTTGATTGATAGACAACAGAAATTCTGCTGTGGAGTGCTGTTGTGCAGCAGCTGACGGGTTATGGCAGAGCTTTAATTTTCTCACAAGAGAGATGACAGGATGTAGGGATGTTAGAGGCAGTACTTTTTCCTTAGTGAAGTCCCAGTGCTTTGGCCTTTGTCAAAGCCTTTCAATCACTTCCCAATGTCCCAGCAAATTACACACAAAAATCAGTGCTTGGGGTTATTCCCTACAAGAGCATGTCCGCAGAGACTCCCTACCTCCAAGGGCATGTCCAAGTCCTCGATATGAATTGATCGAATCATGGGGTTATGTATACGCTTGATTGACTACAGCACACCTGACGGTTTACGACAAAAGCAGCGGCTGTTTCCTCAGAAGAATGAAGGGACGTGGTGAACACCTTCATCACTGCCGTGTCGCGTCTTGTCGAACAAATTGCGCAGAGGCTTCTTCTAATTTGTATGATTGAATCAATAGGGGTAATAAGCTTAATTGACTGTGTTCGGGAGACGCCGGACGGAGGTGACTCGACTGAGCCCAAGGGGACAAGTTGTAGCTAACCTCGGTGTTCGGGATACGCCGGTGGAGACGGTGGTCGTCGTGGCTCGATATCAAGTCTCATAAGAAGGTGTAGATGCCCTGGCGTCCCGCGCGGTCGCGCATGTGAGATCGTGGGAGTGCGTGGGAAGTGGGTTGGTTTGGTTCGCGCAACCGGGGATCAGACAAAGAGCAAAGAGAGCAACTGAATTGAGATCGGGCAGTGATGATCCATCCGATAAAAAAATAGCGCAGAGGCATACTATTTCTCAGGAGGACTCGCCCAAAGGTATGTTTTGCATAAAAGTCGTGTGCACGGAGAGGCCCTGCGATGCCGTCGTTTGCGTTTCCAGACTGCTATGCTGACGCTCTTCCGTGCTACCAGCCGTCGCCGTCGCCGATGCAGCCGCCGCCGCCGCCCATCGACCCCGCACTCGCGCTGTACCCGCCGTACTACTACCAGCAGCCGCAGCAGCTGCTCGCCCTGCCGTCGTACTCGTCGCCCTCGGACGCGGGCTCGGACACGCCGCCCGCCGAGCACGTCTACCCGGCGTACGCCAAGCGCCCCGCGTCGGTGGTGTCGACGGACGGGCGCAAGAAGGCGCGGAAGGACGACGACGGCGAGCACGAGGAGCCGAAGCCGAAGCCCACGCGGGGCTCGCGGGCGTGCACGGTGTGCCGGCGCCTGAAGATGAAGTGGGTGGGGGCGGAGCAGGGCGGGCCGTGCAAGCGCTGTGCGACGGGGCACCACGAGTGCGTGTTCGAAGAGTCGAACCGCGGGAAACGGTCGACGAAGCGCAACGAGCTGCTGACGCGGTCGCTGCGCAAGATGGAGAAGGCGCTGGACACGGTGCTGCGCTCGGTGGGCAACCCGGGCATCGCCTCGGCCATGGTCTCGCGCTCGCCGTCGCCGTCTGCGCAGGCCGCGGGCACCTCGGCCCTCCTCGCGTCGTCCCCGTCCCCGCCGCCGTCGCACTCCCAGCCCGGCAGCCCCAAGCTCCACTCGCTCCCCGACAACGCCCTCAACCCCCTCGGCCTCCTCGCCGAAGCCAGCCTCGCCAACCGCAGGGCCCTCCACCCGCACAAGAGCCCGCTCCATGCCCGCGACGCCCCCGCGCCCACGCGGCCCCAGATGGGCGTTGCCAGCGACAACTACTTTAAGCCGGGTGCGCTCTGTCACTTATTATCGTGCTCTGTCACTTATTATCGTGCTCTGTCACTTATTATCGTGCTCTGTCACTTATTATCGTGCTCTGTCACTTATTATCGTGCTCTGTCACTTATTATCGTGCTCATCTCACTTTGATCAGGGCCAATGACAATCCTGCCCCTCCGCCGCCTCTACATCGAGCGCCAGATCCAGCCCGAGATGCTCAGCTTCGTCAGCACCGAAGACGTCGTCGCCCTCTTCAACATGTGCGTCTCTCTGTCCCCCGCACGCCCCACGCTCACCCCTTCCAGCTTCTTTGACCACATTGCCGTACGTCCCCGCGCCCCCGCACGCCCCGCCTGACCCCCCCACAGATGCACTGCAACCTCCTCGACCGCGCCTTCCACACCCCGTCCCTCGTCTGCTCCCGCTCCCCATTCCTCCTCACAACCAGTGCGTGTCTGCGGTCTACATTCTTCCCCCACTGATGCCCCTCGTCCCCCTCTTATCCCACTGACACCCAGTCTGCTCCATCGCCGCGAAATACTACACCGCCAAGCCCGAGCTGCACCCGCGGCTCACCGAGCTCGCCAAGAAAATGGCCTTCGGCGTCCCCGCACAGGGGTACAAGAGCCTCGAGATCGTCCAGGCGTACCTCCTCCTCGTCCTCTGGGGGTGCGGCGCCGTCGAGCGCTACGAGCAGGACAAGACCTGGCTCCTCCTCGGCATGGCCATCCGCATGGCCACCGACCTCAACCTCCACCGCAAGACCACCATGGCCGGCCTCCCCACCGACGAGGGCCGCGCGCGCGACCTCGAGGTCCACAACCGCGAGCGCACGTGGATCCTGTGTTTTTGTCTCGACCGCAGCTTTAGTGCCCAGATGGGCAAGCCGCATACGATCAAGGAAGAGTGAGTGCGGGGGTCTCTTACTGCGCCCGCGTCTGACGTGCACACAGCGCAATCATACGCAGCGCGAGCAAGTGGTGTTTTTCGCCCATCGCGGCGCCCTCGGATTCGTCCTTGTGCTCGTATGCCGTACGTCCCCCCGCGCCGCATCGCATCGCACCGCTGACGCCCCCGCCCCGCAGGAACTCCAACGCGTGCTCTCGCGGTGTCTCGACTTTTTGTACTCGGGCATGGACACGCCCTCGGGGCTGCAGATCCACTCGGACTACATGCTCATCATCAAAAGCTTCGAGGCGCAGCTCCTCGCGTGGAAAGACACCTGGATCGTCCACCGCAACTGGGCCGGTGCGTCTCGCGGCTACCTCTCGCTCGCTCTCACTGACCCCCCCCCCGCAGCACTGGACCCAGACATAGCAGCATACAAAAAACTCGTAGCGCAGTTCTACTACAACTACTCGGTCCTCGTCGTCAACTCCTTCGGGCTGCAAAACGCGCTCGAGCGCTCCCCGATCGACCTCGGCCACTTCTTCGCGCAGTGCCACGCGTCCGCGATGGCGTGTGCGCTCCTCGTGCGGGACCACCTCGGCCCGATGGAGTATCTCAAGTACGCGCCCGATACGCATTGCGTGATGGTTTCGTATGCGCTTTTGACGCTGCTCAAGGTGCGTGGGGGGCGTGCATGTCGAGCCCGGTCTGACGTTTTTATTCTTTGCTTTACTCTACTTCTACTTCCACTTCGCCGCCGTCGCTCCCGCGCCGCGCCGCGCCACAGCTCGTCCGCCCCGAATTCCACCCCTACCTCGACGACGAACAACGCACACTCTCGCTCGTCGCAGACGTCGCGGACACACTCGAGAGCTGCGCCGCAAACCCCCAACACACGCCCGCGCTCTACGCGCACTTTCTCCGCGCACTCATCAACGCCAAGACCACCGCCACCGCCGCGGACGCCGACGCCGACGCGCAGTCGGCGGCGGCGGCGTCGTCGTTCCAGGGCCCGGACCCCGCCTCTGCCCCCGCCGCCTCTACCGCCCCCGCCCCCGCGGACGCGAGCGCAGGCGCAGGCGCACCGGACGCGAGCCCGACGACCGCCCACGCGGTCGCCAACGCGCTCTACAGCGTCTTCGGCATGGAGCCGGGGTACGCGCTGAACCCGTTCGGGTTCGAAAGCGAGATGGGGCGCGTGGCGGACATGTCGACGTTCCCGCCGACGATGGCGCCGGACCCGCCGCCCGAGGAGAGCATGGCGTCGTTGACGATGGATAATATCCTCGGCAGTGGGTTTTGGGATAGTGTTATTGTGCCTGGTGCGTCCCCGTCCCCCTCGCGTGTGCGGTCCCACTCCCGCGCGCCGGTGTTGATTGATGTGTGGTAGGGTACAACAGCATGGACGGGCTCACGGGCGGGTTCCTGTTCGGCGCGGGCGGGAGCGGGCTTATTACGCCGCGGTTTGGGATGTCGCCGACGCAGTCGGGCGCGAATACGCCTGCGCAGAGGAAGGGGCAGGATCTCACGCAGTCGAGTATTAATGCGGCGTTTAGGCATAAGCAGATGCAGGATGGTGTCAAGGCGGAGCGGTGAGCGGTGCCCCCCGGTGGTGGAGTGTGGTTTTTTGGGTTTTTGGTGTGGGTACCCGCTTGGATTGCTCGTGGCGTTGGGATCTTGCTCGATGCTTGATGCTCGATGCTAGTATCGCTTCTCTCTGGTTCTACATAGCTTACATACGACGACGACGACGACGAAGGACCATTGGGTTATACTTTCTTGTAGTTTCCTTTTCCTTTCCTTTCCTTTCCATCCTTTCTTGCTTGCTTTGCTTCATTTCTTTTCGCTGTTGTTTTACTTCCCCCCACTGAGAAAAAAAGATCGTGTATATCAGTTTGTTTTTGGTCTTGGCATTTACTGGAAATAGATTTCGGTGTTGTTGTTTTCTTTGACGACGACGACGGTGACGAAGGATCATTGGGTTATACTTTCTTGTAGTTTCCTTTCCTTTCCATCCTTTCTTGCTTGCTTTGCTTCATTTCTTTTCGCTGTTTTTACATCCCCCCACTGAAGAAAAAAGATCGTGTATATCAGTTTGTTTTTGGTCTTGGCATTTATTGGAAATAGATTTCGTTGTTGTTCTTTGACCCCTTGGAGTACATAGTTTGATATAAATTTATATTTCAAATTCATATTTTTTTGGGTTTCGGGTCTCTTTTTGTATTTGCGTCATATATATTGGCTTGTTTTGTTTGTTTGTTTTGTTTTTTTTTTGCGGTTCTGGGGATTGGAGAAATTCTGGGGCGGTTTGATGGATAGGGGGCGGGTCTGAGATCTAAGACTCGGTGACGTCACGGACGCACAAGTTATGTTATGTTTGGGCGGATTATCCTGCGTTAACGTTCCTAGTTTCATCTGCGACTCTGAGGGCGGCTTTCACACTCTCTGATTCGTGACCATTGAAAACGTTTACACATATTTGTTTTTCGTTTTTCGTTTTCGTTTTTCCCTTTCTTTTTTTTGTGATTTGGTGAAAAAAAAATCAATGGCTGTCGATGGATAGTGTGGTCTAGACTCTGTGGTCCGTGGAATGTCGCGAACCCCCGAGAGGATTCTTACGTGGATTCATTGACCATCAGTCGCGCGTTCCTCGTTCAATCTACGACCTTGAGAGGTGGCTTTCACTTTCTCTGCTCCGTAACTAAATTAGGCCTGAGTCTATGTTTGGGGTGGATTCCTGCGGAAAGTTGTTCATCCATTCACCGACACCAGTCGCGCGTTCCTCGTTCCTCGTTGCGACTTCGAGGGTGACTTTCACCCTTTCTGCTTCTGAACTGGGCCTGAATGGCTTTACAGCAACGTCTTTACGTGTTCAAGGGGGGTCTTACTTCATCCCGCGTCAAGCTCAGAACTCCTCGTTCGATCAAGGGTTCCTCCCCTCTGCTTCCATGAGCCGGTTGTCTCTGCGCAGACGAGCTGGTTGTCTCCAACGTAAATGTCCCTAACGCGTATACTGGCGGACGCACGTGATTCGCTTGTTCACGACATGCTGCAGTGCTTTTGCCCATGCCAAGACCATTTACCACCACTACATACCCTCATGAGTGCTCTTCCTTGTTCTTTTCTTGACATTGACACTGACGTGTTCCTTCCTTCCTAAAACCTGTCGAGATTTATCGATATTCGACGCTCCCATGCTTGGCTAGAGTGAAATGAAATCAGAATCTTACTACTGACTCGAATGATACGGGTTTTTTGTCATTTGTGGTAACACGCTCCGATAGCGGCCACTGATACTGATCAGACCTCCAGGGCGCTTGTTCATACGAGATTCGAAGGAATTTCCCAGTGCTCAAATCATAGAGTTCATCGGTTCATGGCATCGATGCGACCATCTGACATTGCTGCGTTGTCTCCAGCTGTCCTCCCAGGCCTTTCAAACAGACTACCGCTCGTGCGCCAGAAGCCTGGGTAGTGGAACAACGTTATCGTTGTGCCAAGTTGAAGCGTTGAGGATTAAGCGGCCCGTGACTCGGGGGGAGTCGTCTAGTCCCTTGTCGTGTGAGTTCATTGTCCTCACAAGGGCTTGTAACTGTGCTTCTAGTGTCGCACCTACCCTCTTCCCTTCAGGCAGACTCGGGCCACGTTCTCTGATATTCCGATCGCTTCTGATGTTACGGCTTCCCAAGACAATCTGTGCTCCATACACGTAAAGGAAGGGAAGTTGTTACTATTCATTTGAGCTGATGTGGATCCTTGAGCCCACAGGCGTGTGTGGTCTCTGTCTTATCAATTTTGTGTACTTGTTTGTGTTTGCGATAATCGGGCAGCTGATGATGTAGTGCACTCCCCTTCCGTTCTTTCTCATAGGCTGATCAGATCTCTGAAGAACTTATGGAGTTCAAGAACTTTTAGACTATCCCAGTCGTTATCAGGACCCTGAAAACATGTCTCGCCAACGCCTGCTGCGGAGCTTTCAAGTTTCCAGGGTAGTGCTTCAAGCGCTCAAAGGATGACATTTCGGCCGAAATGAATGCATTGGATCGGCGGTGTTTTGAGACGCTTCGCGATAGGTGTTTATATGAGCTCCTGTTCCATAAGGGATTCTCACCCTACAAACTGAGATCCATGCTAAAGAGCAATTGATCTTGCGGCGGGGTTGAAGACAAGCTGACAAGCATCATTTATTCAGGGATGACAGTATCTAACAGGGCAAAGGGATTGCTGTTGAATCAGCCTACAGTGTAATGACATTTGTTGGGACAGACTTGATAATCTGTTAATCATTTGTTTCTCATCATGTTTTGCAAAGATATCGGTGGATTTCACAGAACGAACATAAGTATGAACAATAGCAGTCTGAAGAAATGCAGATTTGAGTGTCAGCTAAACCTGTTTCCTTTGGAAAAGAATGATCAAAAAACCTGTAACCCAATTTCCAAACAATTTTTCCTCAGTACTCACTGCCGGTGCTGGAAGGTGTGTCCAATGGAAAAACCTTCCAGCACCAGCAGTACTAACAAACATGTAAACAGTTTCTTCAGAAAAAAAAAATAGAAAATTAAATACCCATTTTCCAGCTGTTTACAAACTAAGAATGCCTTTTTGTAGCCAAAGTATTCCAGCTAGTAGTTAGGTTGTAAGTGCCTAGGTTGAGTTTGCATAGTAATTCTTGATTAGCCCCATAGGTGGACTAGCATAAAGGTGCACCCATAGTTTGTGCTGAGTGTGCCATATAAAAGAAAGATAAGAAAACAACTCTGGTCACTAAAATGCTTATGAGAGTTTATTACTGAGAAGTCAAAGATGGGCTGTAGTCTCTAGTAATTGTTTGTTGTAAGTAGCTATGTACAGTTTTTATAGTGTAAGGTAAAAATCATATATAAATGGGGGACAACTTAAACCCAAACCATCATCATGATTTTATGACACCTGTGCTTGTTAGAACTTGATACTCAATGCTAACAGACTGGTAAGCCAAAGTCCTCAGTTCAATTTCAATTGACTATAATTACCTAACAGACTGGTAAGCCAAGGTCTGTTAGGCAGATTACATCAGTAAGTATTTGACAATATTTGACAAAAAAAACTTGTACTCACCCTCAGTTCAATTACAATTGACTGAGGGTGCACATATCGTACATCTGTATAAGTAGGCTGTTCATAACAATGGAGGAGATTTCAATGTGGTGGCCAGACAGTGTACCAGGGCCAATTATTTGGAGACAAAGGAGACAGTGTGCCACAGTGGGCAATGGACGGGACATGTGATATGGCATCGATGGTGTGTTTATCTTGGTTACCAACACTCCTCTTCACCAGAGACCGCATGAACATAATGTGTCTCCTCCTCATGTAGAATCATGGTGTATGTTGTTGAAGACTGAGTAGGGCGCACAGGTGAGTGAACAGGGGGGTGGCCAGGGCTTTTGTGAAGAGATCTGCAATGTTGAATTTAGTGTTTACATACCAAATACATATTTTGCCAGCTTGGACATGTTTGCGTAAGAAATGGTATTTAATCTCAACGTGTTTGATGTGTGCATGGAGTGTAGGGTCTTCTGACAGGTTGATTGCGGCGTTATTGTTGCAGAGTATAGGAGTTGGTTTGTCTGTGGTGTCGAAACAAATACCCTTCAATAACGCCCAGAGCCATATGCATTCTTGCGCACTCTCATAGGCAGCCATGTATTTGGCTTCACATGATGAAGCAGTGACCAACTTCTGTTTTTGCACTGCCCATTATATGGCGCCTGAACCTAAACTCCATGCATAGCCTCCGATGCTCTGACACGTGTCCAGGCAATTTGCCCAGTCTGAGTCTGTGAAACCAGTGAGAATTGTGGGCTGCTCTGTACCTCCTAATATGAGCTTGAAGTCTTGTGTGCCTTTGAGATATCATACCAGTCACATAGCTGCTTGCCAGTGAATGGTAGAGTATGAGTCAACAAATTGGGTAAGCTGCTGGACTGCATATGCAATATCTGGGCGTGTTGAGATTGTGATGTAAAGTAAGCACCCAACAAGAGACCAATAAGGGATTTTCTGTAGTGTGACAACTTTTTCTTTGGTCAGGGAGGATCTATCCATCCTGTGGAGCTTGAGCCCAGGTTCCATTGGAAGCGAAAGGGGTGCAGCTGACGATTGTCCAAATTGGCTGACTATCTTGTCGATCAATGCAGTCTGTGAGAGTTTTACAAGGTGTCAGTCTTTATCCCATTCAATTGCAATACCAACCATGAATTCTGGGAGACTGAGGTCTGATATAGTCCAAACAGACCTGAGTTGATTCTTGAATCGCTCGTTCTTGGCTCTGTTAGCTGCAATGGATAAGAAATCATCTACATGGACTGCAGCTATGACCATGCCGGTGTCAGATTTGCGGTAGTACATACATGACTTGCATGGAAGCTGTAAGGGCGACCTCTGGAGGTTGCGGCTAAGTCACACAACTGGCAGAGGGGAATCCAAAGTGTATTAGAGTGGTACTGTACGACAGGAAATGTAGCTAATTACCTGGCAGAGGGGAATCCAAAGAGAACAAGTCTAAGGACTCCTCTGCCAGAGTGCGGCGCATCAGGCGCAGGCGTGGAGGCGTGGGAGTGTACTGTACAGCATGACCGTGCCTAAACCCTAACCCCAGAGGAGGTCCGGAAATCTCTGGACTATTCCCGGACAACTCTGGAGGTCCCAAAATGGAAATAGCTCCAGAA
>JAGGAU010008367.1:0-35015 GCA_017657275.1 Termitomyces sp. T108 | reverse complement strand
CTTACACTGGGTTTGCACACAGCCATGTAAGGAGAGCCTACAGCATCTCCCCCTCTTTCTCTATTTCCTTGCCCCCCCCCCCTCTGTTACTCTCAGTACACACCCATGTCCTCCGACGTCCACTGTACAAACAGATTGCACCACGCCAGTCAAGCTCGACCTCAGAATCAAACTGATGTCTCATCCATGACGACCTCGGGTCAGATTACAGGCCTCTTTTACAAGGCAACAAACTTCGTCATACATGGAGGTACCTACTCCGTCGTTGGAGGCAATCTGTACAACTACGTTGGGAGTACGCATAATGAGCGGTCGGGCAACTCGAACGTTGTAAATACAACCGGATCACATAACGATTCGTCGACCACTGTGAGGAAGGAGTGTGAATGTGTCAATAGTGATGGAGAGCGCGGGCATGTAGGAGCTGATATGAGAAGTGAGACGAGCGCGATAGATAGAACTGGAGTTGTTCCATGTGCGTTCATTGGCGAGGGCAAAAAGCTAGGTACGACGGAATGTCATTCAGGGAAGTGGATCGGATTATTGAAAACTCACGTTCTTCCCATAAACAGGCACCAGTAAAATGGTTTCTAGAGAAGGGACTGCAGAAATTCAAGAAAGAAGACGACGTTTGGCAAATGCCGCACTGAGAAGAATTTCACACAAGCCAAGTTGTGAACACTCAGAGGGCGATGCTCCACAGTATTCACAGCAGGAGCAACAGGAAGACGTGAGCGCGCTAAATGGAGATGTCCACCGAGGTCCCGTCTTTCCATCACTACCCTATCCTCCCTCCGACTCGAGCTCCGCATCAGCGCAAAGCGATGTCAATGACACGGACAGCGACGAGGAAATGTATAGATCCGGGAGAACCAAGTGCACCAAGACGAAAACGACTAAAAAATTGAGTGCCCATCAGACCATGCCAACTGAGAGTCGAGTACAAAGTGGGGAATTTTCCGAATTTTTTGCTCCCATGAGCTTGCAAAGCCCGATCCCAGATTCAAACATGACAATGCAGAACCTATCCGGGGTCTCACGGATGCAAAGTTTCCATCCCCTCGTTGCACACCAGCCGATACTTCTAGGCTATCCCTTTGCCCTTCATGGAGCTGCACAGGCACCTTCTTGGATGAATGCAGATTCTAATCCATACCGGAAGGCAACAAATCCGTTCGCACGAATCCCGGCGCTAACACTGACGCGGGTCGAAGAGAAGAAATAATAAGTAGAAAAACAAAAGGACAAAAGAAGGTTTAAAATTATTATCTGTTGTATTTGACGGAACATGCAGTAAAGTTGATTTCTACCAACCAAAACCAGAAACGAACAAAATTCGGTTATCTTCTTTGACTCCTACTCCTCGCATGGCTACCAGCCAAGACGATCACTAGGGGTGCACACCGTCCGTTCACGGCACACGGCCGTGAAAACACGATCAAAAAACGGTTACGGAAACCGTAAACCGTGCCGTAAAGTAAATTTGAGGGCTCTAGACGACACAGAACGGCAGATTTACGGCAGTAAACCGTAATATACGGGTATGATGACACTAAAATCATTGAAAACTTGATACCACGGTATATATAAACTCTACCGAGCCAGTTTAAGCCTATGCTTGACGATCACGAGTGTTCGAATGGTTTCAGGGTGCAAAGCAAAGTATGCCACTTCCCTCTCATTAACACACAACCTCCTCATCCGTATATGCATGGTGATGCGTCAATCCCGTGGTCTCCACTTGCCCGCGGGCTCTCACGCGTCCGCTGAAAGAGCAGACGAAGCGCGGTGAGACAGATGAGTATGTCACTTCCTTCAATCCGTCCTCTTACCTTCACTCAGCCTTTTTGTAATAGTTTCCTTCGTCAGTACCTCAAAGCAGTTGGGACACCTGAAATCATTAAACGGTCCGTCCTTCAAATTCTCCCTATTTCACCCTTTCTGTTCCAGGGACTCAATGCTCACGCACATTGAATAGCGTCGAAGACCTCGTTGTCAAGAAAGGTCTATCGATGGTCCAGGTCGCGACGATGTGGTCCCTTTCGAAGGAGGGTGTGACGGCCCCAATTGTGGCTACGACCAGTATTAAGAATTTGGAGTTGATTGATGAATTGATTTTCCTTCTTCGTCAAGTGTTCTTGGCCGAGTCATGTGGTTTCTTGGGGTGTTAATTATGTCTGAGAATACGTTCACTCTCAAACTATGTCTCTGTCCTCGTTCATGATTGAAAGCTGGCTGACAATTGTTTTCATAGCCGTGGCAGAGATGAAACTCACCGAGGAAGAGATAAAATATTTGGAGGAGCCATATGTCACGCAGGCAGTACTCGGGCACTGGTCAATCGTCATCGTCAAGAAGATCTAGAGTGAAATCACGTTTGACAATGCAAGTCTCCCGCACAGATCATTATAAAACCAATAATGGTTTCGCCACTACCTTTGTCGCTCTAAAATGATTCACTCACAAGCCAACGAAAGAGATGTGAATTAAAGGAGCCTCTTCGGTAAGATTGAGTTGGGAGAGAAAAAGTCGAACAGAAGTGGCCTTTCCGAAAACGAGTGGCAGAGACAATTCACGATGCCATACATTTGGCCCGAATACAATGTACGAAAGAAAACATACCTTACCGTAATTAGACGAAAGGTATGCATCATGCATCTGTTGCTTGCATTTGTACAACGATGTAATGGATCGTAGTCACCCAATACCATGATATCCGAACAGAAATTACCAAGGCTTCCTCATATAATTCTCCGCTGCCGAAGGCTGAATCGAAAAGGATGATATCAGTCCTAAATTCAATAGAATAGTGAAACCTTCTCTAAGACGTGCAAGCGGGGGGAGGGGTATAGGCTTAGACAAATAATACATTAATAGATACCAAACGTAAGCGACGAATGAATGCGGTTAACGTTAGGTACCTTCAGAAGCGAATGTGGTTGTAGTGAGAAACGAGCGGATCATGATGTAAGTTGTGGGTTTCCTGTGTGACAATGAAGCAGATACACCGAGCAAGGGGGTGCGAGCACAGGCCGAAATACAAGACGGCCTACGACGCACCCAACGATTCATACTTTACATGGGACCTACGTGGGCTAGAAGGATTCTGATATGGCATATCCTGCATCTTCAGTTGTACATCCGACCGCGACCTTTTCAAAATATCATCTGCCACATCGGGACCGTACCGCTCCGCCAGCTGACTCGCATAATTATCCATGATGACTGCCATACTACTCAGCGAGAGGCGGTACCGCTTCGGCATCATACCCTTTCCAAATCTGTACGTCACGTGGTTGGAACAGAGAAGCGCGGCGATCATGACGAAGAGCTGGAAGGGAACGAGGATGAACGAGACCGCGAACCAGCGTTTAAGGACGACGCGCTGGAAGTCTAGATACGGTTTTTTGCATCCGGGGAGAACGCTCCGGGCATAGCAAGTCTGTGTGACGGTCGCCTCGACGAAGGGGGAGAAGTAGCCGCAGCAGTCGAGTTGGTTCTGTATGCGGGCGCGGCCTTCGACACCGAGACTGCGGGACCACTGGGCATTTATCTTGCCGGGGAGGTTGAACGCTTGGCGTCGGTAGCACACGTATCCCGGAGTGACGAGGAAGGCGAAGACGATCCAGAGGAGGAAGGTGTAGATGGCAAGGAAGGAGCGGTTGTTCAGGAGGATGCCTGCCCAGCCTATGATAGCGGTGAAGACGCCAGCTGAGGCAGCGATGGTGGAAAGGATGAGCTCCGTACGGTTTCCTACGCGGACGATGTCGGCGTGATGCCAGACGTTGAACCAAGTTAGAAGACAGAAGACGAGAGCGACGAGGGAATAACACGTGAACTGATGAAGTATCATGGATTTAGTTGATAAGAGGAAAGGACGTACTCACCAGGATATTCGAAAAGAACAGTATCCATTTGAACCGATTCCATCGCAAGCGTGATTTTTTACCCTTCGTTTTATCCATCCATACGTTACCATAATCATCCTCGTCCAGCCCGCCCATACGGGCCTCACCACTCCTGAATGCCTCTACCCCTCCACCACGTTTGGGTATAATCGGGTCGACCCCTTTGCCATTTTTCCGCTTGCGAGTCGCACTGCCACCGGGGGTGAGTAATGTAGCCGAAAACTTCGACGGTAGATAGTTGACTGTCAACGAAACACTGCTGGCATCCGTGATATCACTTTGAATAGGTTCAAAGTTGCCAGCGAAGGGGCCATTACGATTGTCCGAACCGCCCAGGATGTGACGTGTCGAAGTCGCGTGTGAGTCTGACGAGTTATTGTTGGACGAAACAGATGCCGGTCGGGACCTAGATAGATGAGAGTGCTGCACGCTGAGGCTGTAGGTCAGAAGCGACTCACTGCATGTCTGACTGGAGCGACGAGCCCATGATCAGTTCACGATATCAAAATGATCTCATGGCAAGACGCACCGGCCGAAGAAATTTATTGTCGAGATACGTCGACCAGACGCGCTGCATACCACGACTTGGCAATGACTGTCAATGAAGAGCAAGACTACAGTCGCAATGGGTTTTGTTCTAAGGTGAATGCATTACGAGAGGAAGCAATCTTAGATAAACTGACCAACTATCTGATCACAACCTCCTCTGAGCAACATACACGGGTAAGCATAAAAATGATCAGAGCTACACATCGACATTTTCACTTACATGTCTATCTTTTCAAAAGAGAGTAATGCGAGTTGATGTTAAGTTTGAGAGGGCTCGGGCGGCCGTCCCCATAAGGTCCAGGCCCCATCGGGTTCAAAAATTGATCGGTGACACTGTGTCACTTGTGACTACATATTGACTACGACGGATAATAATACCCGTGGCAGTCAGTCATCCTCTGTCCAAGTTCTATACCTGCGCCATACTGGACTTTATGCTCCAAGTTACTCGCATGAATTCGTGTCCTGAAGTAACTCTACCACCGTCTGTTCAAGTACATCTGTGAAATCGAGTTTTGGATTCACCTGAACATAACTGCTAAGCGCTTGTGCTTCCAATCAGAAGCTTGAATCATAACTGCGTTACGCTTCCTCAAATTCACGTCTCAAACAACAAAAGTTTCAGGTCTTATGTGTGTATTTTCAGTCGACTTGTAATGCTGTTGTGACTCAGCTTCTCTAATCATTCATTCTACTCTGCTGATCAATCATATGATTGTTAGGCTGCAATTCACGCTCTATCCCTCTTCTTATCCTAGGAGGGAAATATCAGCGCTGCTGTCCTTCACATCGTCAAACACGCTCCGTTCTCAAAAACGGAGGTACTAAGGATAGAAAAGGCATCAATGGCACCTAGATTGAAGACAATCTGATTAGCACTGGCAGAACCCAATGGATATTCTTCTCCAGGCAACCAAGATCGACTCCAAGAGATCGATTTTGTCCTTGATTTTCGCCCAACGAATGTGGAATGGCAGCAAAGTTTTTCTGCAAGCGCGGACGGCAAGTACTTGTCCAAGAGCCTTGATCTTTTGTGGAGCAGTTAGTGAATGGTAAAATCTATGTGTCAATCTTGTGTATCGACAGTGGTATAGGAAGGAACTTGCTGTAATAACCAGGTGATCTTCCAATCCATATACCTTACGATAGACCACGTAAACAACCACGTACCGACCGACACACGATACCGTTTTTCAACTGGATAGTCGTGGATTGTACGGTGACTGCAAACAAGGCCAATGACCCAAGCGACATTCACGGCTTCTAACGGACGCAATCCTCATCAGGTTGTTCTCCAGAAGCAAAAGGCAAAGTCAAGCAGTGACTATCAATTGCTTGGCTCGAGAAAACAAGTTGACTGTCGGAAGAAATGGTTCGTGGAGTAACAATGCTGTCGCCATCACGTTGTATGCAATTTTGACACCCTTGGAAAAGCTAGGGCTTCATTTCCGTAGCGAAAATTGATGGTCATGCTCCGAGAGGATAATCATTCTTATGAAGGACCACTGGCAACTATTTCCTAGAACATTGTGGGAAATTACTGAAGTTAGTCGACAGATTCCAGGTTATGTGCTTGTTCCACCGTATTTCCTTGTTACCAAATCGATGATCCCGGGTATCTGCCGATACACGTAAACCTACGTTGTGGATCTTCGCCAACTCGTTATAGGATTGATCGACGCGTCAATGATCTCATTTCTATTCCGTGGTCCTCGTATGTTACAGTTGGAGACTCTTTTCATTAAACTTCCTTTTCTAGACGCAGCCTCACCAAGTATCGGCCGGGTCTACCTATGCACCGCACGCGGCTGCGGTGCAATGGCATCCCCTGGTCTCGACCGAGAGAATTCAGACTTTGCCTCGGAGTTTTGATGTAGCATCGCTTCGACACACCCTCTAAGCGTGCCTGGTTGTAATATCTCGGCTGATCGACACCTTTATCCACGTTTTCCCGGAAATCGACAGTTGCCGAAAAAGAAAGAATACAAATAATGGGAAACCAGGCAAATGCTCGAGGCCGATATAGAGACTACCTATGACAGGACCATGCGTACAGTATGTAGAACCCGACATAGGTTATTGCCTCAAGGAGTATAATGACTAACAAGATGAGAATAAATGGGAAATCCCGAATGTCGTTCGTGTTTTGGAAATACAGTGGAGATACAGTAAGTCGGTCCCTTTTATTGATCTGCATGACATACTGTATGTCCTTGAGAACGTAGAAGGCTTAATGTCGTACGCTCCGTACCTGGTGATTGACGTGATCTCCTCACGACAATTGTCCTTGTTTCTGTACCATCGAATTCAAGATGGTGGCATGTCTCGTGTTTCCGCGCCTCGATAACGTGAGACGTGTTTTACAATCCTGACATGTCGACCTGCTTTGATCAGTGCTCGCGTCGAGGTGAGGGGACCAGAGAAAGGCTCTGGGGCATTTTTGGAATTATATGGTGAGGCACCGTAGTGGACGATGGCTTCCCTGGGGATGCAGAGGAACAGGACATGGGTGTCACATTTAGAAAGAGGCATTTCTGGAGAATCGATTATCGGCTGTATCCAAACTAGGGTGTTCAAAATCGTGACTCCAGATCTAAACTCAAGGGTACTAAGCCCCTTATTGAAATGGCTGAAAGCAAAAGTTCTCTGCGCGAAAGCGCTCAATCATTGACTCGACGGAGTTAATAATCCGGCGTTCATCCTTAATACATACATATCTCGTGCAATTTATAAGACCTAATCGGCTCGGCAGGAAAATGTGAGCCCTAAACCAACGAATATATCCAAACTAGATTCCCATTGCGTCATGCACGATACCGTCGGCGCACACTGATTAATAGGGTGCAAAATAAATTCCGGTAGGAGCATAGTGTAGGTAATCGATGCGCTGATGGTAATCACGCATTAAGCATCATCGGAGGTAGCCAAAGCTCAATGCACGTGGACTTCTAGACATGGTCTCCTCCAGTAATGTGCCTATTCGACCCCAATGACGATATTGTGTTCTTTATTCAGGGTCAAGAGCTTAATCAACCCGACTGACTTGAGGCTCTGAAACACACAGTAACTAGCTAGAACAAAATCCACTTATGTGGCCAGCATTTTCCCGCGCACAAAACCGCTTCCAAAGTTCATCGGACCAAAGGATTTTTTGACGAATAAACAAGACAAGAAACAAGAAAACCACGCCACGAATCCCAGGCTCCCCCTATCTGTCGTAATCTTTCGCTTGTATCCAGTCTATAAACCACCACCACCAAGCATGTAATCCACCGCCGCATGTACATTCCCACCTGTCGCGAGCAGCGCTCGGATATTCTGTGTCGCATTCGTGAATCCCATATCGTTTAATTGCTATAATCATAACGTATGAGGAAGAAATAAACAAAGAAAAATTCAAGACCCACCCCAAGCTGAACCTGGAACCTCTCCTCAGGCGGCCGGCTATCCGCCGGCTGCGCAGGTACTGCTCCCGCCCCACCATACCCACCCATAAGCTGTTGCATCACTGCCGGATTCATTCCCCACGGGTTCGCATTTGCTCCTGGCGCTCCGTCAGCACCCGCTGCAGGGAGACCCCACATTAACGGATTGAGTGCGGGTAGTTGTGGTGTGGTGTTGGTCCCAGCGCCGGTCGTGCTAGTGGTGGTAGTAGTGGGGTTTGTACCACCGGATCCGGGTACACCGGGTGCAGGGAAGGCACCCCCGCCCCCGCCTCCGACACCGCCCCAGGGACCCCCACCGGAGTGCATGGTGGCGGACATCTGGATGAGCTGGCGGAGCTGCTGGGGGTCGGAACTGTGATGAGGAGGTCAGCTTCAGCGGCGACGAAGTGCAAGAGCTTCGGAAATGGTGATATGCAGATAAATTGTCTCGCCACAAGAAGGAAGAACTTACAGAATGCCTCTCATGATCGGGCTATTGAACATCGCGCGCGCCTGCTGAGGGTCGGCCGCCAGCTGGGGGTTGCTCGCTATTATCTGCTCGATAACCTCTGGATTCGACATCATGGTGGACATCTGCTGCATGAAGGTCGGATTGTCTACCATTCCTTGTAACTGTAGATAGAGTGATCCATCAGTTATCATGTACGAAGCACCTGACAAAATCAAGACGTGCCATGTTCGGATCGTTCATGTTCAGGCCTAGGTCAGAAAACGGGTTGGCACCCGCCATCGCGGCCCACCCGCGATGCGAATTCAGCTGGGTCAACGGATCGCTCGGAAGCTGGCCTGTCTGCATCGTAGGTAGTTGCTGTCGCGTAGTAGCACCCCCAGCTGGTGTTGGGGTCGTTGCGGAGGACGAGGACGAGGATGATGACGCTGCACCCTTGACCATGTGAATAGTGTGACCTGACTGAATCTTGTATGTCGAGAGAGGGTCATCGTCCTGGCCGATACAATTGTATAAGTATGATTCCTTTTTCTAGATAACAAAAACGTACCTTTAGCACCCGTCCCGAGTAGATCAATCGTTGTCTCGGCGCCTCCACATCAGACTTCGCAGCGATAGCTTCCTTGAGCTCGCGCACACTCTTGTCGGACGTTATCGTGATTTGTAGTTTCAGCTCGCTCGGTCCTACATGAGCAAAGAGTTCAAATCAGAATTTAACTAATGCTGAGGAAAAACAAACATACCCTTGATGTTTATCTGGAGCTCGGGGGCAGTTTCGTCTGACATTCTGAGTGATGAGAGGATTCCGAGCTTTCGAGTTTCAAACACGTAGTCGTTTGTTATAGAGGTTATGTCCCCGAAACTCACAGAAGAAAAAATGTAAAAACCAGAGAACAAGGGCGGTGATAAGTGGATTACGCGGTCTGATCAGGGAGTGGGTCCGCCCAGTCACGTGATCGGCGCCGAAATTGGACTCATGTCTCGTGTGTTCTGGAGCGTCTAATCGCCTTCCACTTCGTTCTATTCATTGAAAGCGGGCAGCCTACTGCGCCAGGTCTGCATCGATATTTCTTCCGTTCTATTCAAGTTTGAATGCAACTATGCCTCTCCGAATCTTGCTAACCCAGTACTTCCAATCAGACATAGAGGCATGCCCGATCGATGTCTCCTCTAATTTCTGGCTCAAAATGTGTCGAAACTTGAAGCCTTGAACTGGTTTCTGTGATTCCAACTTATAATCTTATCCAAACAATAACGGAAGTGTTGTAGACAATCGCGGGCAAAGCGATGTTCAGCAGGCGCCAGCTTTATCATCCAATCTAGACCATCACTCGGACCCAGCGATGTCATTTCACAGGGTCGGAGGCGAAGTGAAACCGTCTATTGGCTTTCACTGAGTCTTAGTCAGTCAAGGTCGCCAAAGGGATGACGACAGGCCAAGGGGAGCCGAGCCTTCTATAGAGAACCAAGCATCCGGAGCCCAATTAATCATCAACGCTTCCATGATCAATACTCAACACTGTAAGTGGAACCTATCGGACCGGGATTTCCTATCCTGGCCCCGCGCACGTACAGAGACCGTCATACCATCCGGTGCAATACGCACACCGGCGGCTATTCTCCCAAACAACCTCTTTGAGGAGACTCTGGGTTTATGGAGGCAGCATAGCACAAAGTATGTAATCACGGACTTCGCCGCACCCTCAAAACACTTTGACTCGTTATTTCTAACTACCCTTTGAGGAATGGAGCCCGAGGGATAATATATAAAAATGATGCAGGTAGGGCCCAGATACGACATCCGACATATCTTCAATGCACTCTCGTATCCTCTCCTCACCTCTTCTATGGCCGACCCTTATTACATTATTACCTCCTCACGGCGTTGGCCTCGCAATGAGTGTAATCATGGCGTCATGCATCCTGAGGGCAATCTTTGATTATGCTCGACCAAGAGCCGTAATTTCGCGGGTTGCGAAGAGTTTACGTGAAGTTTCTTGCAGATTCTATGGCATAGAACACATCTGCAACACTAGTGATGTTCATAATCTCAGATTATCGCTTAATCAGTAAGTATTGCTGTTTTTTGTCCAAAACATCGTGTCAAATTTGCACATAAGCGTGAGAGGTCGCATACTTAGATTTCGCCGGCAAACTCTCGAAGCATCAACTGCGTCGCAGGAACTTCGCCTTTTTCTTACCGGTCATATACTTCATGCCCGCGCTTTCATGAGGGATATTCAAGCTTTGGACACACAAATCGAGGTCAAATATATTTCATTCGTATTCTCTCTGCTACAATATTCATCCAACGATCAGATTGCAATGATACGTGAGGAAACACGTCGACTTGAGATGGACTGGGGAACAGATTAGTTTCGACAACAGACATAATCGGTGCTTCGTTTTAAAAAGTCAATGTTTGACCACACATAGACATACTCGTACTTAGGTGGCTGGTCGGCTACTATAGCTGCGTAATTGATATTAATCTTCAAAAGAAACAGTCAAGATACCGAAGCCCACATTTTTTCCCCTGGACGAGCCCGGTGCATCGTGATAGTCGTGGAAAAACAATCTGATAGTGAGCTTATAATTGACTTTGTCAATTTCCTGTCAAACTTTTGGCTTTCATACAGCGCTACCTTCTCGATGCTGATGTAATGTTTTCTCATGGATCCATATGCTTGTAGTTGTGAGAATTGTGAGATAAGTAATGGATCAGAATATCTGAATATGTTATGACCACCGTTAACACATGACAAAAATTGTGATAGAGTGACAAATCATGCGAATACAGCGTGCAGATAGTGACGTCTTTGCGTCATACTTGCCGTTCATGTGGTTCGAGATTGATAGTTCCTATGTGAAATCCGATACCACCGTGAGGCTCCATCATTACCGGCACACCAGTAGATATTGAGCGTCAACACATAGAGCCGCAAGTGTCCTGGTGGATAACGTCGTCCAAAAATGTAGGTTGATCTCGCCAAAACAGACGAACTCAAAACATATCAAAAAGTGCGGGGTTTCTGGCGAATGTTTAGAAGGGCGACCAGAGCTATTAAGTGAATGAGTTGGAAAGGGGGTGTAGGGAGCAAAGTAACAGAGAAGCAGATAAATGGAAAGGGAATCGCGGTAAGTAGAGCAATTCATCAGGTCACTTGCTTCGCAGACATGACGATCTGGCCCATGATTCTTCAACCCGTAGCGAGGAGTGATGCGGCGAGCCGCGGGCTGAATGAAGACGGATGATAAGCATCTGGTTCCTCGGGTGGGATCTATTTGGGGTCAGATGAATCGACATAATCATTGCACTCAATCACAAAGGAAGGTACCTCCCTCTCAGGTTTACATGTAATCTCCAGATTTCTGCCTAACGTCCTCAATATCAAATCTGAAAGATGACCAGCAACCCCGACGTTCCCCCCTTCATGAGTTACGTCAGAACAACCCTTCATGCGTTCGACTCTTCCACCCCGCTCGTCAAGGCCACGCATAAGTGCACAACTCGTCGGCTAAATGACGCAGAGCGCAGGACAATGATCAAGTCTGGAGCCGTCGTCGTCTTTACTGTTTAAGAGAGTAGAATTGAGTGCTGGACTTGCAGGCTATTTCATTCAGCGGACTACCGACCAACGTGGGAGTATCTCCAACTGTTGGTAACTTCTTGATGAGGACAAATTCTTCAACTGCCGTAATGGTTTATCTTTCTCTCCAGGTACATCACGAGATCAATGAGTGCACAATAGTCGTGGAAGCAACAAAAAGTTGCGCCCCCTCGAATCTTAGTGTTGTAGATCCGTGATCATAGCTCTTGGAGCTTCGGCCGCTCAGCGAAAACCATGGCTCGACTGACCCTGGGATCTTCAAAATCAACTGGGCTTATATCAGGAAAACGTCTGATAAACTTAGACTTACTGAATACCGACCCAAAACGCTACTGTCACGATCGCAGGATCCGACCTCCACCTGACTCTCGAGGTATTTGGTCACGAATGTTGCATGTAAGCTGGCTGGAGAAAGAGCGAAGGAGCTCATTAATTATATAAGAGCAGCCAACAATTTGACCAGACTATTATGGTGTTGCCAATCATATTCCGCTTCACAAAATTCAGGATTCCGCCAAAGGTAGAAATCGGACCAGACGGGAAATGTCGATTCGTGTGTAACACCTTCGCTCGGCTTTCACTATGACTCAAGGCTCGTTTAGCACAGGACACCTGTTTTATCTTCAGCATCACGGTATTAATCTCTTTCATCGTGTTCTCGTGAGCTAACCAATGACGATGGCCTACTGCACTTCAAACCTTCGTATCGTTCCTGTTGATCGACAGTTCGTAAATTCGTCTCCTTAGCGACTCATCCACCCCACAGTCTATCACGTCACATGGATTTGGATGATAGCTTGCAACACTATCATGACTCATGGTCTACAGGAGGAAATCTATGACCTGCACGATGGAAATCAGACTCTTACTTCAATTCGCCTCTAGTCACTACACATCAGCCGAAGCACAGATTCAAACACACTTGTCAACGTTCCATTGTCGCGAAGAATCCGTCCCAAGTCATGACTTCAATCCGGACTACCGCCCGCCGTCATTGGGTCCTCTGGAGACGACACGCATGGAGGAGTATTCTCACGATCTTTTTTCACCATTAGTCTTACTTTCAGCAAAAGTGGCTCTCATAGAATGACGAACATTACCTCTGGAACTCCAACCCCAACACCAGTACTGTGGATACGATGCTGCAATCTATCCAGACACAGCCAGTATTCTCTTATGACAGTTCCTATCCTTTCTTTCAGTCCTTATTTGCCAATCTGAAATTTATCTCGCAATGCCCCGGTGAAACTTTTGATTGACTTTGCCTGAGAATAAGATACTTGGGTACAGCATCTGTTTGGCTTGAAAAAGCATGTGGCTGAGATAGACGCCTACAAGTGCAGACCAGACTCACCCGTGCCCAATTATCTGGAATCTCTGCAACCTCGGGCTTGAATATGTAGAAGTGTGCATAAGTAATGTATTCATAATCATAAGCCCACCCTCTACAAAACCCCCTACAATACGATAATTGGTACAAAAGGGGTTATCAATGTGCTATCGCACATATCTCCCACCAGTCGAACAAAGTCACCAAGTCTGTTCGCTAGAATGTTCATATGATAACCACCTCGAATGTTGTTGATATGTAATCCCTTTTTTCAAATTTGATGCCCGAGTCCTTGACTACTGCGTTCAGTCGAGCTTTTGTAGACTCTGATATCGTGCCGTTTATAGCAACAAAAACCTTCCAAAGCCTCCCTCCGTGTCCCCTCCCTTCGGCACGAGCCTCTATAACATCCAGTAGAAGGTCCACGTATGAGGACGATAAAAAACATCTTATTTCCTGAATACGCGGAAGCGCAAGGCCAGCTGCCATTTTGAGCATGAGCTTGACATCGAACATCATAGTGAAACCTTGGATCATTTCAACGCGAGGCATGTACTTGGCAAGAAATTTAGCAACTCTCAACAAGTGTTCTTGGCGATAGTTTAGGTAGTCCGGCCAGCTTAGTGTTCGATCAAACGGAATCCACTGCTCAACCTTGAATTCATAACATTGGAATACGGTGATCAAGCAGAGAGATGTCTTGATCATTTGCGAAAGGGGAGTTATGAGGGATGTGTGACCTCCCGGTACTGCGAGAGTCAGTTCCACGAGTAATGGAACCTTGAAGAATGAGATGATCTGTGGATACAAGGTCCTCAAATTAAGGGTCTTAAGGCGGGGCAAATGACACGTCTTTTGGATATCAGGTTCGCTGACTACATCGTGGCGATATATGAATTCAAGATCCAATGTTTCGACGTTTTTGAGGTCCTGGAGTACACCAAGTAGATTGATAAACGATATCCTAGCAGAAGCGAAGTTCAAGTTCTTGAGCTGGATATGCTTCAACAGTGTCCACGGAATTCCTAAGACATGGAGACTTTTCGCAGCTTTGCTTGTATATCTAACACATTTGAGCTTCTTCAAGATCTCGATCTCTGGGAGGTCAGAGGTGTTTGTGTCCTCAAAGCATAGACCGAGATTCTCTAGGGATTCGCACCGCGATAGGCAACCTCGCAGCATCTGGATATTAATATCTGGAAACCCGATGCGGAAGGATAGTAGTTGATGCCATGGGATGTCCTGACACTGCAACAATGCATAACCTACGGAACTGTTGCCAGAAAACATCTCGAGGGTCCGTAAATTTCGCATGGAACGGAAGACAGTCGGATTGTTTGCGATGACAATAGTATGGACAGTATTGGTCCAGTTTAAGCCTTCGAGGTGTGATGGACGGAAAATCAATAAGAGTCTCTTCAACCCCAACATATCAGGGCAATGGAACAGGAATGGGGTAATCGACGAGTCAAATAACTCCATCGTGAGTTCTTCCACATGCTTGTCAATGGCCGGAAGAAAATGATCCCAACACATGTCGATTTCGATTGGAGAACATTCAGCATGATTGACCATTACAGACGAGATGTAGCGTGCTACGCCCATTCTTTGCAGCAATTTCAATAGCCTCCACGAGAGAGACGTCCCACCCAGGTCCAGACAAAACCTCTTCCAGAGCCTGCGGTTTCGAATAGTCACTTCCCTCCACTGACGGCAAACAAATAAGAGAACCCATGGCATCTTATTCTCCGATGGATGAGTTTTTATGAAAGTTCCGGCGACGGCAAATTCGAAGATAGAATCCAGGAGCTCAGCGGGGATGGTGATTACACCATATAACGCTACATCAGGAACCCAGCTTATTCTTTCCATGAAAGACAGATTCGATAGTGACGACGTCTTCGTTTTGTTCAAAGTCAAAAGCTACATGAGCAACAATATTACGAGATAATCAATCTTGGCTCTTACCTGAACTTGAAATCAGTTGATGAGGATAAGGTACTATGACTCTCCACAACTTTCGGGATGTGGGGGGATATGCGCGGGAAATCAATTCTCTTCAAGCGTTCACCTTCTCTACATAATATGAGTATGAACAATGGCAGGACTTTCTTTATTACATGCGCCAAAGCAGCTTGTTATCGACTGTTGAGCCACCGTCCTTTGTCTATTTGTCTGCAAACAATCGGTTTGAGAGGAAGCACAGTGAGTGGTCCATGCAGAATTGTGATAATATGTAAATCAACGAGCCTTTGTTTGCAAACCTGTATTAGAGCTTGGTTAGGTGCCAAATATTCGAAGTGTTCAAATCAGGTGACATCAGGGTCCGATGGCTCTTCGGCTAAGCCTGAAGGAATCCTTCCAAGAATTCTCTGTATACTTACAATGGGATCTTCACGACGCAACATGCTTCGCTAGCTTGCGTTCTGGGCTTGTTAATAGGCAGGACTCATGCTTGACGCAATGCAGGAAGTCTCCCAGCCCACAAGTCAGTTTTTTTGTTCTTTGTGTAGCAATGACGGATTCTGGCTTGGTCGTCTTTTATCAGATACTCGTGCCTGTTAGGTCCTGACTCAGATCGTTTCTGGCCAATGCCCCTTGAAAAATTGAACAAACATATATCTGAACATAGGTTGTGTGGCCTTCATGACGACCAGGCGAAGAATATCGAAACACATGTATAGCCTCCATCGCGGAACAGACCATGAGCTCCAAATTGTTCACTTGTTTATTAAGGCCTACTGGGCAAAGGCGTCCATGGAAAACCTAGATGGGTGTCGATCTTGCAAACGGGAGCAGGCACATCAATGAAGTCGATGGTTGGTGCTCTGCCCGTGGTCCACATCATCCCTTGGCACTCATGGTAGCAGATTATGATAATGTGCGAGGAGATGCTTTTATCCTTACTATAGTTTGAACCCCAGCATGGCGAGTCTCACGGAAGAGAGATCTTGCAAAAGTGAGAGACTCTTCGATTCTCCGATTTTATCGGTATCAAACCTGTGGAGAATGTTGAAGTGGGATCGAGACACGCGACGAGGGCAAGGGGACGAGCACGTGACGAGACGTAAGGGGGGAAGGAAAAAGCAGGATGGAAAACTGTACAGCACACACAAAAGGATCGGATGCGGACACCGGAACACCTCGGTCGTAACCCTACAGACTGAGGTGAGCCCGGGTCCATGCACATACATATCCACATATACTCACTACGTACCCAGTAACTTTGTTAACAGGTACATAGAGCAATACAATAGTCGTAACCCTACAGACTGAGCGACTTTGTTAACAGAGAAAGATATGATCTCAAAAGAAGAAGGGACATTCAACTTGACCTTTGTGAGCTGCGGCGACTAATACCTTTATGCCACCAGATTCTGCAAAAAGCATAAGTAACAAGCGCCTCAGGCAACAATCAGCGCTTATTACATGGAATGTCCTACTGTAGTGCACCGCATTTAGCTCCGTTAGTTATAAAGGAGGACTTTGTACCTCGGATCTTTGGGTACGCACAGAAAAAATAAGATGACACGGAGAGCAGATAAAAGTACATGCCGGGAGGTGCTATTGGGCCCACTACAATGTCTCCTTTGTTCGGTTGTCTCTTATCTTCACCCTCTCTCCTGCCAGCACTCAGTGCGATAGTACCTTCACGTCTAGCAAATCTGTTGCTAGCTGCAGCTTTTACGACATATATCATAGGGGTCATCGTCAATTATACTCAACCCAAGACCGTCATTCAGCGCGTGACGAACTCTTTTGGTGAAGTTTCAGGTAGATTCTACAAGATAGAACACATCTGCAATGCAAATGATGTTCACAGGACCAGAATGTCTCTGAACAAGTGAGTATCTTCTGTTGCATTCCTCCTGTCAAAGAGATCACGACTGACCCGGTGCGTCAAGCTTGAGATCTCGTGTACTCGAGTTTCGTCACCAGACCCTCCAAGCATCAGCTATATCGAAGGAACTGCGACTTTTCCTGACCGGACACATATTCCGCGCCATTGCGTTAATGGAAGAAATTGAGGCCGTAGACATAGAAATAGAGGCAATGTCGTTCATTTGTATCCGATGAATTCTATCTTGATACCGTATCCTCGGACATACATAGATGGCCAAGATACTTGACGAATCACGTCAAATCTGGACTGAGGAACGCATTATATAGTCCAAGCTTCACCCTGCTTTGGGCTCGCACTCGGACGATCAGCCACGATGCTTACACCGGTTATTGACTACCGATAAATTATTATGTTCCTACGAGAAGGTTGGATTACGTTCAAGACCAAAAATACACCACTCAGGCTAGTACGCTGCTGGATCAAACATGATACATAGGACACAGACTTTTGGTATCACACTTTGAGTATTGTGAGTAGTAGTAGGACGGGCGTGCAGGTATAAGAGGGACCACAGCTAGAAGACTTTGTTTTAGACAGTGTTCCAAGTCTTACCACAGATTCCAAGTACTGGAAACGCGACGAATACAATGAACACAATCGCAGTGTGTCTGCAGAAGGGTCGACGAGCACGTTGAAGACGGATTTACCAGTAGCAATGAGAGTGCCGAGAGAGAAAGCGAGAACTGGAAACACCGGCTCAGAGTAGATCGTCCGCAGCGTCGGGGAGGACCAGTTGGCAAAGAATTACGTGTCTTACTGACAGAAACTCCAGGTTGAATACTCACAGGATGACCATGCCAGTTGAAGAGCCTTTTTTCCGGTCCATATCGACAAAGCGCTGCTCCTTCCAACTTCACCAGCTTTGCCTTCATTGTCCATTCTTACAACATGTCCTGGAAACGGTGCATGACTCCAAAGCAAGGAGGATGGTTGAATACAGCGCGCGTCTGTGGCATTGTGGCGTCGGTTTCAGGAAGAAAAAAACTGAAGATAACTTTCCTGAGCATATCCTTGAGCAGGCAACCAAGGGAGTATGTCCAATACCGCTGTCAGGTACTTGGTCGTGTGAGGGCGGTTTTTCACTTACATGTTCAATTCTGGGTGGTTGGCTACGAAGCCCACTTGAAAACCTGGTGGTTTGGACGAAGATGAAGGTTTGAAAAAATTAGTCAGCGCAGTGATGTTGGTTCCTAGGTTTTGACAAGGCACCACCGATTAAGTCCGTGAAGGAGCGCCGTTCAACCGTTCAACTTGCCGTGATTACCGAATAGTGACCGTAGTTGCACATGTTTGGCAGCGGCCTCCCATCTGGCATGTGATTTCACGCGGATCCAGGTATCTTTATAAACTCGTCTCCAGATTATTCTCTCCTCTATCCTGCCCACCATGTCGCTGCAATTATCCACCTCTGTCTCTCCCGCAAAGGCCAAGATTCTTGCCAAACGCCCAGACGACGTCGTCATCGTTTCTGCCGTCCGCACCGCCATCACCAAAGCCCGCAAAGGTGGCTTCAAGGACACCTACCCCGAGCATCTCCTCTCCCACGTTCTGCGCGCTGCATATGCTTCCGTCAACCTAAACCCCAAACTTATCGACGATATCAGCGTGGGTAACGTCCTCCCACCTGGCGGAGGCGCCAATGCCGCCCGCATGGCCGCGCTCCATGCAGGTATTCCAGATACAACGAGCTTGAACACAGTCAATCGCCAGTGCTCGAGTGGGCTCACGAGTGTCAACCAAATCGCAAACCAGATCAAGGCAGGCGAGATTAATATCGGTATCGGTGCGTTACACTCTGCTTAACTTTCCCTCCCGATTTCGCGTGTTGATCCCTCTATCTAGGTGCCGGTGTCGAGAGCATGACGATGGGCTACGGACCCTCGAGCATGCCCTCATCCTTCTCTCCTGAAGTCCTCACCAACCCGCTCGCTGAAGATTGTCTACTCCCCATGGGTCTCACTTCGGAAGCCGTCGCGAACGACTTTTCCGTCTCCCGCGCAGACCAAGACGCCTTCGCTGCTGCCTCTTTCCAAAAAGCGAGCGCTGCGCAAAAAGCAGGGAAATTTAAAGCTGAGATCCTCCCCGTTAAAGCCACGATACTTGTTAAGAACAAGAATGGCGATGAAGAAGAGAAGGAGGTGATTGTGGATGCTGATGATGGCATCAGAGACGGTGTCACCAAGGAGAGTTTGGCCAAGTTGAAGCCTGCGTTTGCAAAGGATGGTACGACACATGCGGGCAATGCGAGCCAGGTTAGTGATGGTGCCGCCGCGGTGTTGCTTGCACGACGCGATGTCGCCGAGAGGCTCGGGTTGCCTATCAAGGGCAAGTTTGTATTTGCAGCGACCATTGGTGTTCCGCCTAGGATTATGGGCGTTGGTCCCGCGTATGCTATACCAAAGGTGCGCAGTCCATTATTTTGTTGCCAAATGAAAGTTCATCAACTCTCTTCTTTACTAGGTTCTTGAGAAGACCGGTCTTACAAAGGATGACGTTGATTTCTTCGAAATTAATGAGGCCTTCGCGAGCCAGGCCGTCTATAGTATTCGAGCCCTCGGTATCCCCTTTGAGAAGGTCAATGTACACGGTGGCGCAATTGCTATCGGACATCCATTGGGTTGCAGTGAGTGTCTTGGTTTTGTCCATGTTTCCCTCGTTTCGCGCATTTTCCGCCTGAAAATCTTCTTTATCTATCCTTTCCACCTCGGAATGGTATCATTGCCCACATTCTACTATCAATCGTCGTGCTTCTTCTTCATTCATCCTCCTCCCTCACATATATCAATTAATCACTATTTTTAGCTGGCGCACGCCAAATCGCAACAGGCCTCAACATTGCGAAGCAGTACGGCGCACGTGTGTTTGTGACTTCGATGTGTATAGGTAGTGGAATGGGTATGGCGGCTGTTTTTGTCAGCGAGCAGTAGTTTTTCGTCCTGTTTGGTGCTCTTGTTTCCATATATTTTTTTCTTTGGATTATTGATTAGATTTGCCTTCTCTTGCCTCTGTTCAATCATAGTTCCGATGTTACGGGGAGCACGTGGAAGCCCATTGTTGTAAGAAGACACAAGTCGAATATACAGTAGAGTATGATATAAGTACGAATGGGATTAGAATCTAAGGATATACACACCTCAGATGTAACCATCGTAGTGGCAAAACAACTGATGTGTGAGATAGGCAGAACGACCGAAAATCGTAAGTGTTAATAATCAAGATGGAGAAGGAAATACGACGAAATGGATAGAGTTCCGATTATCCTAACGCCCGCCAGATCAGAGCCCATGACACATCATTAGAATACACACCATTTCTTGGATTCACGTTTGATCCCGCCCAGAAATTACACACGGCATTACCCAGTCCAGCGCCTCTTTCTTTGTTGAGAAACTACCCTCAGGCAATCACAAAATACTGATAGTTGTCCAATCAACTTTGCAGAACATGAACATGAATGATACAGTGGCCTGGTTGCTTCACACTTCGCGAAAGAAAAGAGATGCAGTATGTGCATTTGCGTACAACTACGGATTGTGTGGATTGATAACCACTCCTCCATTTAGATACTGTGATGGCAATATTTATTCAGACGTTTGGACAGTTTGAAGAAAGGTGTAGCATAGCCTTCACTGAAAACGATCTAGATATTGTGATGGCTATATTTATTCAGATGTTCAGAAGAAAGGTGTAGCACAGCCTTGATATATCACTGAGAACCAGGCTTCTCCGGAGGGGGGGTTATGATATAACGACCCATGCCTCAGAAGCTTTCAACCAAATGGCACAGTCCTTTCATCCATACGTTACTGAGCTCCCCAGTCTTCTGGCCGGTAGTTACGTAGACCGTGCCTGAACATGACAAACGGGTCAATGAGAGATGACCGGATCGGAATTGAACAAGAAATTCCCTCCCTTTCTACTTCCCTCGCAACGGCAAAGATCCTCGCCAAACGTCAAAATAACATCATCATTGTCTCTGCTACCATTATTAAAGTCTGCAAGAACAGCGAGCACAATGCCGCTCACATGACCGAGAGACAACGAGCCTGAAAACAGTCAATCGCCAGTGGGTATGATTGCTATATTTATTCAGACGTTTGGACAATTTGAAGGAAGGTGTAGCACAGCCTTGTAATGCCATCGAAAACCATCTAGATATCGTGATGAGTATATTTGTTCAGATGTTTGGAAGAAAGGTGTAGCACAGCCTTGTAATATCACTGAAAACCAGGCTTCTCCGGAGAGGGGAGGGGGGGGGGTATATAAAGACCCATGCCTCAGAAGCTTTCAACCAAATGGCTCAGTCTTTCATCCATACGTTACTGAGCTCCCCAGTACTCTGGCCAGCAGTTACGTCAACCATGCCTTCCCGATTGCTGGGTCCCTTCATTTCTCTGGTCCTAGGCGTATACCTTTCATGTGACGTCATCAGCCTTGTCCGACCGAGGAGGACAATTGTACATGTCAAGGAGTCATTGTACAACGTAAAAGAGGCATTTCACAAGATCGAACACACTTATGAAGAATGTGAAGTACAGCGAATAAGGACAATGCTTCTAGAGTGAGTTCACTATCCTCTATCACTTGTCATCTGACTGAGAGGAATTCGGGATCGTTGATCCAGTTTGGAACGACGCATTGCTGCCTTCAGAAAAGAGACAATTCAAGCATCATCGATATGGAAGGAACTGTGTCTTTTCTTCACAGGACATGGTTTCGCAGTAATGAGATTCCTAAAAGAGATTGACGCACTGCAAGACAAGGTTCAAGTATGTAGTAACGGAGCCGTTTTTGCGTCTATTGTTACTAGAAGATTTCTAGATTGTCAAGATAGTTGAGGAAGAGAGACGGATCTCCCAAGCAGCAGGTCCAAATGTAGTTTACCCTGCTTGACTGTTGAATATACAGAGGTTAGACACTCTGCAAGGTTAGGGAGTCATCATGTTGAGTAAGTGAGCGCTAAACAACAGTTATCCAACAGCAGATTTTTGAGCCGATCAGAAGATATACAATAGGAACAAAGTGGGACGCTGATTGCCGAGTTCAACACACAAAGGCTTGTCATTAGCAAGTACAGTTGGAGTAGTTTAGTCAAAAGAGAGGAAAAGTCAACCAGCTGTGTAAATTATGAATACTCATAAGGATCCGTCTACATCCCGATCACAGTGATTTATTTGATGATTTCGTTAGCTGATAACGCATGCAGTCCGGATGCAGCGGTGACGAGAACTCTTCAGTGTCTGCCAGATGGGAGAAAACAGCTACGTTGAGCGTAATATGTAGACAGTAACGAGACCTTAGGCCTTGGGAACTGTCTGTGAGATACAGGGTATAAAGGGATAGCGGCTTACCTCGGGACGGGAGGAAGGGATGGAAGATGGACGTATTTTGACGACGTGACACCGGCGTGACCAGAGTGGTTGATCGAGATTCTCTTCGCTATCCGCCACGCATGGGACTATCCCACCCTTCCAACAACCCTAGTTGGTGGCCCATCAACAATACCAATGCCATGAGGAGTGCATATATGCGCGCTGATGTCTTTGCGGCGACTACTTCTAGCCCTCGCGTACCAAGTCTCTGTTAGAAATCTAGACCAGTATTCTCAGAACCTAAGGACAACAATAAGTGTTTATTCCTCAGTCCGGTATAAGTGACTAAGGGGACTGTACCTAAGGACAACAATAATAAGTGTTTATTCTACGGCACAGTCAGTAAGTACGTAAGGCATAAGAGAATGTCTGTTGCTCACCCTCAGTCCGGTATAAGTGACTGAGGGTGCTGTATACGATGGGTTGTTTATATATACGTGAGTGTGGACAATGGGACATTGTTTACAGGGTAGTGGATAGACAGTAAGTGGCCGACACAATGCAATGGTGGCTCTGTGTTAGGGTTAGGTGTCGTCACGTCCAACAGTCTCAAGGGACTTTGATCTCAGAAAACCCATGCTGGCGCCGTCGACTGCCTTTGGACCGCCGAAACCCCCACTTCCCATGGTGGTTTACGCATCCTTGGCGAGACCTTCCTCCACTTTTCCTGCTCTCTCCATCGATCACGACTTATCAGCGCCCCTGCGCGTGGGAGACCGGCTTTGGTTACCCACTTCCAGAGAAAACCTCCGTATTTTGTCCCCCGACTCCACTAATGATCTCTTGCATCCGAAAAGAGTCAAGGGCTCCAATCGGAGTGATTTATATCGCAGTTATTTCGACTTCATGCTTGGCACCTTTGAATAAAACAATAATCAACCGACCAAGGCATTCATCTTCAAGTTTCCGATTGTCAACGCCGAGGAAACTAGCAATGTGTCAAAGTGGACTCAATCTTATCTAACCATTGAAACCAAAACCGAGTACTGTTCAAGCTACGTTCAAAAGTCTGTGCAGGTGTCATCTTTACACTTGCTCTACCCCCTCGGCACAGAGCCCACAACCTATGCATTCCAAACACGCTGGATCGGATTGTTGGGTGCAATTCAGGCTCGACTAAGAACGACTTACCGAGGCCCCCGCAGCATGCACACAAGTAACATGGGCAGCATAGAGGGTTTGTAAAAACACCTAAGACATGAAATACTTGCAGGATGCGATATGAGAAAATAATCATACCTCTACAGCACCAAGCACTCAACATAATACCAAAAACAATAACCAGAAGAAGTCCGACGAAGATGATGATGAGATACGCTATATATCGGTCTATCAGCGATTCTTGTGGGACCAATAGATTGCGCTTCAAAATACATTTATTGTTAACGAATGTTCCGTTATCGCCTGCTGTACCCTCGGTATCACGCCTCGCGAGACCATCGATACTCCATGAGAACACGCTGTGGATGTTGCAGATGGATGAGAGGGCAAAAAGAAGGGATATCGCAAGGAAAACCGCAATAGTTCCTACAAGGATGCGACGAAGATGGGATCCTTGGCAGTGGTTCTGCTGTAGCTCGACGCAATCGTGATCTTTCCAGTCAGGTCTGGCCGACCTGCTCCTACGAACCTGGCATCCATGACATCGCTGTGGGTGTTCTGGGCCTTTCTGGTGAGTTTCGGAGGCAGCAAAAAATTTCATGTCATGAAGAGCATCGGGTTGCTTGAGGATGGGTAAAGAGAAGTCGGGCATCGTTCGTTAGGGTTGGCAAGAGACAATAACAGAGTCACGATAAACCAGATTACGAGCCACTATTGCCAGCAGACGACCTCATTGCCCTTTATATAAACAGCCGTCAGTGATAGAAGCCCAGAACTTCTGGCCAAACAGCCTATTGACAGTCGCTGCGGATGATTGCTCAAGGAGAAAATTGGCCGCCCTCCATGACGTATACAGCTTTCACGCCCTGAGTCATGGCTGGAGTGAGAAGATTAAAGCTATGTCTTTCCAGCGAGAGTTGTCTCTCACAATTTTTCATGGAATGCAAAAAAGCTGGCTCGATGATGACGATAAGATGGAGTGCCGGCCTGTCGCCAAGCTCAGTCTATTTCGGACACGTGTGATGGACCAGCCCTTCGAGAACTGCGGAATAGATTAATTCACCGCCTCATTTCACATTAGGCATTCTTAGTCCGTTGGTACACCGGTATGACCGAAGTAATTGTCATTTCATAACACTATTCCTACAACAAGTGATCCATCTTGTGATTGTTTCTCGTAGAACCGTTGAATATTATACCAGACTTATACCTTTACGTCGACTGAATGTTCCGAAGAATCCTTTCGAATATCTGCCGGCGCTAGAATGGTGGTTCAGAACTGTCTCCCATATAGTGGAAGATTAAGTTTACCCCGTGTCTGTTTCTCAATATCAGCTTGACGTTGATCCGCAGAGATTGCACCAAAGATGATATCCATCTCTTCTAGACTGCGTCCCTTAGTCTCTGGTATCAGCCTGGTCGTTGTTTAGTGAATCATTGAAATGCTGTGGGGGAGATGGAAGATGACTCACAAAGAAAACAAACCCATGGCGCCAATGTTCACTGTCGCGAACATCAAAAACAGCTTGTAACCAAGGTTCGTGACCATCTGAGGCGTGACCTTGGACACCACAAAATCTACGTCAAGTCAGTCAGCTCTTGCCGTCAAGTGGACGTGAAACGCCTACTCCACAGCCACTGAGACGCACTAGCAACCGCAAGGCCATAATGTCTGGTGCGAGTAGGGAAGATATCAGCAACGTAGACCCAAGGAAGTGGTCCTAACAACATTCAGACTCTCTCACACGACACGCATGATGAGAAGTAACCAACCCCAGCCCATAGAATAGAAACACACGTAGATATAGAGTAACCCTGCCATCGCTCTTGAAGCTGGTGGAGGAGCTGGTGGAGGTTGTCCATCAATGACTTGGGGAGGTGGGTGCGTCTTCAGAAGCGCGCCAATGATATAGAAGAGAGTTCCCATGCCCATGGCGGAAATGAAGAGTGAAAGTTTGCGACCGAGAGTTTCAACACCGAAGAAGATGAAAAGCGCCGTAGCTACCAATTTCACAACACCTAGAATGCAGATACGTTGAAGCAGCAAGATGGTTGTTTTAGAAAGAATGAAACACACCGTATATTCCGCTGGCAAGTAACGAATTCTTCAGACCAGTGAATCCGATCTAATACACAAGGTCGAG
This sequence comes from Termitomyces sp. T108, assembly GCA_017657275.1. NCBI lineage: Eukaryota > Fungi > Basidiomycota > Agaricomycetes > Agaricales > Lyophyllaceae > Termitomyces > Termitomyces sp. T108. Next base: position 9,202 of record JAGGAU010008367.1, on the reverse strand, counting down.
ACGATAAACACACAGTAACAAAAAACAAAACGTACAGCTTTGAAGATCTGAGGTGCATAATAACTAAGGTGTTCGGGTGGTTAATTAGAAAGGATAAGAATGTCAAATGGAAAGATCATCTACTTCACTGAATTTTGTCCCGCCCATTGCTGGAGGAGGAAAATGACGAAGGCTATCACAAAACGGATGAAATTTCCCTTCCCGAAGAAAGCTTCCTTCCATCTAAGCCCATCACGTGCTTCACGCTCCTCGTCAATGGCTGCCTGTATCTCGTTCATTTCGTCGACGACCACTTGTGATGTAACAGATTCTTTCCTGAGGTAAGCTAAAGTTTTGATAGCCTCTTCCCGACGATCAACTGACGCGAGCCATCGAGGCGACTCCTATCACGAAATATTATGAGCTCGTTCGAATCAGGAGGGCAGAGTCACATACATTAATGGTCAGAAGACCTAACACCATGATGCCGGCAGGTACCAGCTGAAGGCCGAAGGGTATCCTCCAGATTCTAGCACCTGATAGAATGTGGATGCCCACACCGACTGTAGCGGATGAAGGTCAGGAGTTTACGCGAGAGTAAGTGGGAATGCTAACAATTGATGAAGTATGATATCATCACCCCAAGAGCGACCTACAAGCCATATAGTGTCAGCATGACTCTTCGACAGCAAGGTAGGTGAGATACACATACCATAATCTGGAAGCACCCCGTGATACGCCCTCGCACATCTTTTGGAGCGCATTCCGAGACAAAAGCAGGTGCAACTGCAGATATTGCTCCAATGCCGATACCAGATATCACGCGTCCTGAATAGATCTCTGCTAGGCCATTGGAGCCTTGAGCAACCGTGGTGAGGATCTGCGAACATGTTGCGAAGTTGAACAGGTGGATTCTGCATAGCTAAGAAACATACCGCGCCAACGACGAAGACAATGGTGAATACGCAGAGGGTAAGCCGGCGTCCAATTTTGGCTGGAAGTATCATAGGTAAGCGTGCGAATTGAGACATGTTGGATGCCGTCCGCCTCTAATGAAGCCGCAATGGATATAAGGGACGTCCACCCCAGATATAGGGTTTGGATTCAGAGGGAGAGCACGGAAGACATGGACGTACCGGATAAAGGTGCGCTTCCCAAAGAACCGAAGAAAGCTCCTGCTTGTAACACCGATACTACATTCGAAGATACATTATCGATGTGTTCTTGGTCGTTAAGCCCGAAATGTGATTGGAAATATGGAGAGTTCACCACTCCGCCTCTGTAGAAGTCTGAACATTGATTGAATGAGATACAAAGAAAAGACGTACGCAATTCCACTAGATATTCACAGTCACCATTTATAAGAGAAGACGCAGTTGAGAGCCTCAGACGAACGTGTCATAACCAAACAGAACGATACCCCAGTACACGACAAAAGCAAGCCCTTGGACAAGAATCGACCTTGACTCTCAAGAGTGATCGGAGCACGCTTACAATAAACGCGAATATTCTTGAAAACGTGGTCCACTTTTTGGCCCATGGTCGGAAGCGGGAGATTTAAGAGAGACAAGTGCGGGAAGAGGGAGTAGTAACAACACGTCTGTCACACGGCTGCTGTTATACTTTTGCAATCAGACTTCTCAAGGCTGCGAATCCTGATGTTCCGGGTTTATGGCCGGGCGAGAAGTTACGGCATTCGTTGAACGTGACCACAAATGCTTGGCAAGATTGTAGTCATTTGAGCCTGATCCCAAGACGTCGATTGCGGGCAACCATTAGCTGTTTGCCTTGGTATAACGAGGAAAGATCCAGATTATGCCGATCCCACTTAGAAAAGCGTACGAATATTGTTTGCGATTTCTTGGGCCGCTGGATGAAAGTAAGACAATTGATAGGATGCAACATCAATATAACCCCGTAGATCAGGGCAAGATAGTTGAAGTAGTTGAACAATCAGTCCATAGACCTGCCCACGTGCTTTCAAAGCCTTGCCAGGTTACGGCCTAATCCGGCCCGCACTTAGTCCGGACGATAACCAAGTTGAGCTCCTTTAGGGAGAGACTCTAGAGGACTCTAGATTCAATTCTTAAGGTTTTGCGCACTATCTAAAGTAAGTTCGTGCTATTGTGTCGGTGGCGTGTACAACCTCGATGAAGTAGGACTTACAGATACACCAACTGACGTCGTTATCTGTTCAGGCCCGCAACAGAATCGCTTTGAAAGAGCGCTCACAATCATAGCAACACTCAAATATCGTTTCCCAGGCCACGCAATGTCGATGGGACATGACCTCGATACTGACATGAGTCATACGGGCAGTTTATGGGAAAGTGAATGCATACGTCTTCTTCTCAATCTTATCTGTGTGCATTATAGGATTGTTTTCAGTCATTGATGAGGAAGTTCTCGGCGAAGATAGGGAGTTATCAAACGATCAGATGTTTCCGGTGAACAACGAAATTAGATTCGATACCTCAACCGGGGGTTGATGCTCCAGTCTAAAAATGCCTTCTGGCGCTCAGCACGGACGATACCCCCGTTCGTACGTCGACTACCGCCAACATCCTCATACTGATAAGTTTCTTGGCGATTCAGCATATCCTCAGATCCTCCGTTTTCGTGATGTTTTGACATGCATTGGGAGCTGTCAGTGTATGTGTGCGTGTCAAAGATTGGGAAGACGGGAGGTTCATGTAGAAGCGAAAAATCTTCTGAAAGGGTATTTATGCATAGCGACGAGGTTATCTGACTTGGACTTGTAACTGTTTGCTGATTTGGTAAGAAAGCTTCGATTTGGGCGATCAAGTTCACTGAGTCAGTTTTTTTCAGAAAGCAATTGGATCAAAGAGTTTCACAAACTTCTCCTCGTCAACTCAATCCGCTGGGAAGAAATGACCAAGGTTGAAAGGCCATACGAGGCAAACTGGCTCGGATGGTCAGGATGCAAGCACTTGAAGGTCATGTTGTCAGCATGGGAGCAAGAGAGCTTTAATGTTGATTTGGGCTCTTCCTTCTGAATTTCCCGTCATGGGAAACCTGGGAGAGACACCGTTAGGTAGCTACGACACCTCAAACCCCAAATCCCTCCAAACTCTTGTCCATGTAGGATATAGCTTACAAAACTCAATCACCCTCTCCCTCGATCGTTTTTCAAACTCTTCGTCAAAAAGCTCCCGATTGGACCAGACCGTTGCGCTCCTCCTCGGATCCAGTCTCAAGTATCTCGGCACCGCAAAACCTAGCATCCACTCTAGATCCTCAACGTCAACGGGTGCCTTCTTCCTGTACCGTAGCTCTTCAGCACTCCGATGGTCATCCCATGCCTGCAGCTTTTGAAGGAGTAGTACATTGAACGGGAGGACAGGAACCATTGGCTCTGGTTCGGCAGGAACAGACCCGCTTGCACCGATCATCTTGTACATTGCAGGAGAGACGATGTTAGGACGCCAACACACTCCAGATGGTGAAAGCGTCGGCAGAGACATAACCCCGGGAAGGAGGATATCGACCTTGGTCGCTTGGTGAGACGTCGGCTTCGAAGTAGGTGTTGGAAGGAAATAGAGGACTTTGTACGTTGCCTCAGGGTCACGAGCGGGACGGAGAACGAAAGAAGTCGGTGCCGAAGTGACGAGAAGTTCCTTCAATGACTCTTGGGTCGGAGGAAGGCCACTAATGGTACTATCCGGAGGTGGAAGGACAAGGACGTCAATATCCTTTAAGTGAAAAGTTAGCATCCGAGAGACGACATATATACAGAACGGACATTAGGGATACGTTTGTTACCGTACAACTTGCAGGCCATACTACCGAAAAGAGCGCAGGGATAGCCGTGAGATCTGAGAAGTTCGACGGTTTTCCGAGCAGCGAGACGACGTATTTGCATCCGTGGTGGCTTCGCTTTCTTTTCTTTCTTCCTTGTTGGCACTGGTTCGGAAGGTTCGGCTGGCATTTCTGTAGACGAAGATGTGTCTTGAGATGGATCTATTGTTATGACCATACTTTGTATGGCTTCTAGCAGAGAATTAGCGTTTTCAGAAAGGAGTTTATCTTGCGAGAGGGGGACGATGTCGGGTGCCTCGCTGTCTATGGCGTTCTCGCGTGGGCGATGGACCATGAGTCTCATCCGCTGCCACTCTTTCCCAAAATTCGGATGTGCGGTAAAGAAACGCGCGACTCTCTCTACAGATGCCGCATGCATTGACTCATCAAATCCTGAATCGTGAAGAAAATCTGGGCGTCGTCTGAATGTATGGAGCATACGGAGAATTTTTGTCTCTCGAGCACTTCTAGATTGAGAATGTTCTATTGAAGTGTTGTCCCAGAACATGAGTTCACGGAGCAGGATGAAAGAATATGGTATGAGTGGAAAGCCATTTATGGTTTCGAGATGGGAAATGGAACCGGAAGATGCAACGATGACAATCTCAATATCGCTTCGAAATCCCGTCTGTGCAGCAAGGGTGGTATTATAATACCACAAGCGTCTCGAATTCAGGGCATATCGGAACCAAGTAGGGTGTATTCGCGCAAGTGATTGCTTTAGCTCAGGGATCGAAGCGACGGGTGTGAATAGGGAGAGTTCTATTTTCTGGGTCATGATGAGAAAATATGTGCTGTATAAAGTAAGGCACGAACCTCCGTTGGAAAATCTTGTGCTACTCCGTATATTGTTAGTGCGAGATTGCCAGTGAAGGCGAAGGTAAGACGAGACTGATGGAGGGAGAGAAAGACTGCTTGAACAGCGAGTGAAACAATAGATTGTACCTCCGAGTTTTCCATAGCCGTAGTAGAGCTTGACAGAACTAGATCTCAGAATCAAAAGACAAATCTCAGCTGATATGAAAAGCCTGACGGGTGCACGTGTCAATGTCGGATAGATTTTTGTAAGCAGCATGGAACCGCAGCGTGAGGGTCACGGTGAGGTCACACGAAAGAATAAGAGTCTTCGCTCAAGAGAGAACGGGTGTAAGCTCTACAATTGGGAAAGAACTCGCTAACGAAGACATGTCGAGGGTTTATATACTCATAGCGAATCAATATATCAAATGAGTCCTCAGCGGGCAGGTACTCGGTCACGGGAAGGTAAACACTATACTGTACAATGGCTACAATCTTCATAAGAGGTGCATCCTCACAAAATTTTTTTCGTGTTTAGGCCCCATTTGCAGGTCCTGCCTTGGTGTAAAATCTGCTGTCATTATTTATATCGGTGCATTGGTTTTATACATGAAGAGTATGCGGAACGCCTCAATGCTGATATCGTTAGTGAATTTACTCTTATCTCTTGCGGTTGCAAACTGGTTGTATGCTTCTAGAAACGTTGGAACTGTTGGGGTACAAGGTGATGACCCCACTTCTGAAAATGATACGATTGTTTCATGTCGTAATGGATTACGGTACTCCCGTGAGTCCAAAATTGCGTCTTTTCACCCAAGAATATCAAGTCGACTTCTGTTCACGCCGCCGACGCAGAATCAAATGTTGTAGGGTCGTTCATTTGTGGTATGGCCCATGCATGACAACGTGCGTGCTAGATTAAAGTTTAGGAGAAGGACTCATCTGTTGTGCAACCGCCGATGCACACTCTGTAAGGCAATAATTAGGAAATGGCAGTCCTAAGGTTTCGAGTTCGGGAAGAAGTGGCTTTGCGGCCTTGTGCCTCATCGGAACGGAGTTCTTTACTCTTTTAGCGTGGCTTGTTCAATGTATGCAAGCTGGCGATCCTTCAACCTCTGCTCCCGAAGTGATACCGGTAAATAGGACGAATCCTTTTGTAGTTTCCTGGACCCTACCTGAAAAGCTCTCAGCAAAGTTTAATTGAGACTTGGTTTCGCAATAGCCAGTCCGATTTCTACATACCTGCTACTTCTTTGGACGATGTTTTGGGTAATTCAGGCTGTTTCGGCGAATTGGGTCATCAATACTTGCAAGGCAAGTTGTATTTGGTGATCCAATAATTCGATGAGTCAAAGTCGACCTAGCTATTCCCATTATATCTTTTTTTCGAGCTAGAAGCTAGTCTGGATCATTGTAATAACCGTACTCTTGCTCTGTCGCAGCCATGGCTGATTCCGCCTGCCGTATATAAGTGGGTGAGAGGTTTTCATTGCGACTATCTACTTTCACGATGCAATTCAAGACCCTCTTCGTCATTGCCTCCTTCGTTGTCGCTTCAGTCTCTCAGACCTTTTCTATGGTTGAGAGCGACATCAACATGAAGGTTTTGCCCGCTATGATCAACTTCAATGCCACGATACATGCTTTCCCCATACTGGGCAATGGTACTGTCGAACAGGCTATGGTTTGCATTATCTTACTCTCTGGTATTGCACACGATGTATATCCTATCCTTTCACAGGCCATTCACTACTCTGCCATGACTCTCATTGATGCCGCGAAAATTGTTACATATCCTATCAGCGTTAGTAACTATATCTCAATATGCTTTCCTCAGTATTCTAACCGGTCATTCGAAAAGAACATGACTTCAAAATTCTCCGATACCGAGGGGATGAAAATTTTACTTGACCTTCAGCCTCTGAAGCCCATATTCATGGCTTCCATGAAAGGTATCGTTGCCCGCCTGCCAGCCCTTCGAGGTCTTCCTCGCGGAGGTGTCCCTTCCATTATCAAAGAGGATCTCGAAGAAATGAAGAACTGTGCCGATGCATTCATCATGGCGTTCAATGACCATGCCTCGGTGTGTCGTTGGCCTACTCTGTCACCACAAGTAATTAATTCTGACATTGATCGCGCAGCCAAAGATCGTCAAGGCAGCTACGGCTTTGGAAAACATGGGCGTTTCCACGTTTTCCCAGGTCATGGATATGTATGAGTACAAGTAACAGTACAGAACTTACGATACGGAGTCTCTGACCACTTGGAAAGCTGATAGTTCCCCCGGATGTCAAGCTGGACACTTTCACCAATATATCCACACTTGAGATGTTTGAAAAGATGTTCAATAGAGTGAAGCCCCCTTTTTCCTCCAGCAGCATTCAGTATCTGGTCGAGAATCCAGAAAGTGACAATTTGCAATTTTTGTTGGACGCCATTGGACCCACCGTAAGTACGCGAGTGGCAGTGGGAGGAGGCAGTGGTCGAAAGTGTAATTCATGCATCAATGAGGTAGTGGTAACCTGGGTCATGGCCATGTGTAAGCAATTAGAGCTAACTGTATTTGACCCGCCGGGCGTTTAATTCCTCCTTGATGCAGTAATGCTGCTGATGAAATATTACTTTGTTTTATCCACAAAGACTTTTTCATGTCATATAAGCTTTCTTTTCTTTTTTTCTGCCTCTTTGTGATCAAGGACACGGCACACTTACGAACAGCTGTTGGATTAAATTGGTCAATAATTGTGATTGTCACTGATTGATGATAACAACACTCACTGCTGGCAGCCACACCTTTTTCTTTTAGAAAGAGTGATCGGAAAAACCTGTCACTCGGTTTCTGAACAATTTTTCCTCATGAATCTGCTGGGTCAAGCCAACATCCAAGTATATACCATGTTTGTATTGCATTGGCTGCTTCCCCCAATGACAACTGTGACAACCACATGACATGTTGCCCACCTTGGTATAAGCAAGGACTTTATACGTTCTAAGTATTTCAGATTGATTAACTTTTGATATGTTGGATTTTACAAAATGATAGACAGAAGTATTAAAGATCATTATTAAGACAAATAAACAGAAAGCACTCAAGGAAGGTGCAGAAAGCACTGAAGTAGGGTGTATAGCAAGTGCTCAGAAAATGATGGTAATCACTCAAGCCTTCTCCTTTTTCATCTTTTTTTTTTTTAAATTTTTATTTCCAGTGTGTCAGGTTCTGTTGACTGTGGGGGCTTCTTTCCTAAGCGAAACCTTACAGGGCAGACTCAAGGTGGTTACAGTGATGATGCCCAAAGGTTGCTGGTGCCTGTATGAAGTTACTGACACCTAGCGCCTCCTGTGGAGTAGCGTTGGGCATGTGCTAATAAATGTGTGAGTCTCAAGCAGGGTCCCAGCTACTCATGGGGGCTGAAGGTTTGGTAAGTTTCAAAATATGTAAGGAGGCACTTAGCGATCTAGTTGCTAAAACAAAATCCTGCCATAAGTGCAGGCACTAGACTCCTGGCGACGGGAGGCGGTAATGTACCTGGTGGTACCGTTGGCAATATGGGCGCTAGCTTGCAAGAATGAGGTAACCACTAGACTGCTAGCGTGAATGAAGCGCTAGCAACTTGGTGACCTAGAGAATCTGAGAGAATAGAGGTGCTTAGCAACTTAGTGAAATAGGCTTGCTAAGATGTGCTGTGTGCAGTGGGGGTCTATTGTTCTGGTGCTACCACATAGTACAGTATTTATATGGTGCTAGGTTGCCGTTGCTAACTACATAAGGTAAGTGAAAATAATATAGTTTGTACATATGGAATGGAAAAGAAGTCGCTAGCAATGTATGTCTAGAACTTCAAGAATTATGATACAAGGGATGAAACATGAAAATTTGTCCAAGTCGCTAACGGCGTCTGCCCACAATTGGATGACCCTGCTACCAAAGACCATAAGTGGACAAATGCACGGGGAGCTGTCATTTTGTCCTGAAACCATCAAGGAGGGGAAGTCACCAGACATCGGATGAAGGTGTTAGGGTGGAGCCAGCGCCAGTGAGCTGCCAGACAAACTGCTTTGTAATGTTCCCATGATTTCCAGGCTTCTGATCGGGGAGCCTGGCAACTGCTGATCAGATAGCACTAATCTAATCAAGGTGCCAGATAATCTTGATGTCAGATAATGTCACGACCCACTCCCAGAACTCGCCCACCACCCCGGGACAAGAGCACCGACACCCCGCACCCCCCCGGGACAACGCCAACCGCCCCCGCTGCCCATCACAACCGCCCCCGCCACCCATCACGACACCTGTCACTCCCGGGTTCGCCGCCCCTTCAACCCTGACGCCCGGCAATCACCGCAACCCTGGAACGCCCACATCAACCCGGAACTTCCCACGACACGGGCCGCCCTCAGACAGGTCACCTCAGCATCCCCCGGCGATCAGTCCTGTCACCCAGCAATCACTCCGGCGATCACGCCCGACACCCGCAGTCACGGCCCAACCCTCATCACCCGCATCACCCGGCGATCACCCCGGCGATCACGCCCGACACCCGACATGGAACCTGGCTGAGCCCGCCACCCCGGAGCCCGTAGTACTTAAGGCCTAGGTAGACATCGT